>JAABKJ010000498.1:0-49270 GCA_011634705.1 Andricus grossulariae | reverse complement strand
AAATTTTTAAGGCAAAATCTTTATTATTGTAGGAAAAAAGCCGGGGGAACCTAACACTGCTAAAATCGATAATTTTCACAAGTATCACATGCCTTAAAGGTTTCGTAGCCGTTTTCGTCCGTCGTACAAAAGGGCATAAGAGCCAACATTTGGCACAGCAAAAGGGCATGAGCCCCAAACTTTTTTTTTCATACAATTTTTTTTACATAAATTTTGTTTTCAACAAAATGTTTTTTTCAAATTTTTTTTCTTCATACATTTTTTTTCAAACATTTTATTTCAGAAACAAATTTTTTGTCACTAAATTTTTTTCACCATTTTTTTTCAACAAATTTTTTTTTCAAACATTTTATTTAAAAAAAAAAAAAATTTTAGAATTTTTTTACGAATATAAATTTTCTTGAACACGTCAATACAATAGAGTCATAGATAATTATTGATTGTGACACATTTTATTATAGAATAATTTTTTAGATATTCCTCTTGGCTGCTTAGATATGAAAATCGGACTCGAATCATTTATGCAGAACGTGGAACGAATATATATACCTTATTACGTAATTATTGATTGTAAGTTTAGATTATTTTTGTATGCCTTCAAATGATCTGCGATAAAAAATCTCGTCTGATTGAATCCGAGATTCAAAAAGAGAATTTTGTTCGAGATGAAATATGCGTTTGAAATCATTCTTTATGTGAGCATACACTGTACCTGAGTTTTAATTTTATAGTTTTGATTAAATATGGTTGTAAAAAATTATTATTTATCCACCGAATAAAAATAGTTTGCTCTTAGAAGATGAATGTAAGATTAAGTATAACCGTGACAAATTTATCATTTGCGATTCATTATTAGCTTATCACGGTAAGTTGACCCACGATATGCGAAAATGCGCCAGTAATGATACAGTCGTAAATTAAGTGTTTTAGTAGATCCAGATGAAAGTATAAAAAGACCTGCTGGTTAAACAAAAGTATTGTATTTTTCCAAAATTCTTCAAAAATGTTCTGAAAAATTAAAGGTACGTCTAATTAGTCTCAGTTGTACTAAGATCAGTTTATTCCAAGTTGTGAATCTATTAACTAAGTTAGAAATTTTTTTTTAACTTCCGTGTCCGTGTTTTTATCAGCGAAAAAAAGTATTTGGTAGTGCTTCACAGTCTTTTCGGCTGTGAAAAATATTAAGAATCTAATTAAGAATTAACAAAATTTTAAGAATCTCCTAATTATCCTACATTTCTGATATTGATCATTTCCAATTTGGGTTTGAGTATACTGTTTAAAAAAAGTTCTCAATCTTTATATTATTTGTTGCTTCAAGAAAGGAAGTACAGAGCTAAAATTCAAAATTTACCATTTTTGTACTACAACATTTTATGTGTTCAAAATTTTGAAATAGAATTATTATCACATTGAAGCAATCAAATTATTATGAACTGAACTGTATGATGTTATAAACTACTGAGGTTCTCAGTTTTTCCAATTTATGTTCTTCCAAAATTATTCCTGAAAAATAATAATCCTTACTTTTTTCGTCTCAAGTAAAATTATATAAAAAAATTCTCAATCTCTTTCAGCGTTATTACAAAGTTTTAGTAATATTTTTATTATTTTCACATTACTAAATATAAGGGGTTCCAAAAATATCATTATTTATGTACTTGTTTTTGAAAAATTCATTATCTCCACTGAAATTCTGAGTCAGATAATTTTTACAATGGCTGCATTACAGTTCTGTATGTCTTTTCGATAAAACTTGGTATACAATAAAACTGTACAAATTCGAAAAAATTATACTTTCTAGAAAGGGTTTCTTAAGCTCTTCCGACGTATTTGAAAATTTTTATTAATATTATTATTATTTTTACATCAATCGATACACGAAGTTTTAGTAATATAAATGTTTATGAACTTGTTTTTTAAAAATTCCCAATCTCTGCAGAAGTTGTGAATTACATAATTTTTACAATTGCTGTGTTGGAGTTCTGCACATCTGCATATAAACTTCGAATTTTGTTATTTCCTGTTTGCACCGAAAATTCAGTACAAATAATCGCTTACTTTCGGTACATATAGACACTCCCAATTAAAAATTTAATAATGTCAAAGCATATTGTTTTTTTTTTTTTTTTTTTTGCTTAATTGAATGAAGCAACAATTTTATTTGACAAAAATTAATACTGTGATTATTACACAATCTGCTGGCAGTTTATGAACTATATAGATATTTTATGAAATGTCTAGTGTGCTCTAAGCGGCTACGACACATGCCTGGTATTATTTTATAAAAAACGTTACGGGAAAGATGCACATAATTCCAATGCAGAAATTTAACAAATTATTAAACTCACGACTTCGGTAGAGATCGGGAATTTTTCAAAAACAAGTTTATAATTTTTTTTGATTTGCGAAACCTCGTTTACTATTTTCACATTTTTTGATATACAGGGTTATAAAAAATATATATGGTCTTGTAGTGATGTAAGCATTGTCAAATATTTGCGCTTGATAAAAATATTACGACGCCATGCGACAGTTGAGTTACGTGGTGCGATGCGATTCGCTAAGTGCGGTGACTTATCAATTTTATATAGAATTGGTTCTAATGGCAAAGGGAGGTCAGAGATTGCTTAAAGCCGAAGGTCAATTTCATTCTGTTGTTCCTATTATGTTCGACACAAATAATAGCAGTTTTCACACAGAAAAATTACCAATTATTGTGAGTACTCGTAACATCGTCCGTATTCGTGAAAAGTATAATTGCACCTAAGCAGAAACGCTGAGCCAACCAAGGTAAATTACAATATGTGGGGAAAACGTTATAATTATTTAAATCATATTAGGTCATAGTACAAATTATTAAAAAATTGTAAATCTCTGGGAAAGGGATAACTGCAGCAGCATTTTAGGTTGGTGTAAGACTCAATAGAAATCAAGTCTCATTAGTCCCTTTTTCACAGCTTGGTGTTTTTTTATTTATTAACGAGTTTTGTCAACTCATTCTGAAAAACGTATTTTCATTCATTCTTGAAAATTCAAGGGACTCAACTTTGATCAGTGTAATTTTATCCTATGAATCGCAACATAAATAAGTATCTAGAATCAGTGAAATTCATACTATGAAAATTTTTTATAATTAATCAGCATTTAATGACCAAATTTCGCGCCACCGCAGTGGTCATCGGCTCATCATATTTAAAATTTATTGACCTTTATTTGAAAAATTTTGCATCTCTACCAAATATATTTAATAATAATGAATTTAATTTCTTCGTTGGTAATTTTGACATCTTACCGTGAAAGGTTGGTATACAATGAAACTATATGCATGTTTACATCTAAACAATTTATAATCACTGAAAAATTCTTCTAAATCTCTTTCAGCGTTATTGAAAAGTGTCAGTAATCTGCATATTATTTTCACATCATTCGATATAAAAGTTTTTTAAAAATGTAAAAAATGCACAAAGTTATTTTCTTTAATTCTCCATTTTTACCGTAGTCGTGCACTGTTAGAAATTTTTGTGAAAATTTTCAGAAACGCGTGACTAAAGCAGGCACGGCTCTACAATGCTGGCGAACCGGCGATCGCCCCCTCCCCCCAGGATTTTTTACCATACCTTCACTTTTTTCTTTTTCACTGAAAACGAAGAAAAGCTATAAAAAGTATGCATTTTCATAATCGCCAGAATAATTAAAAATGGTTAATTAATATTTGAAAGAATGCGAAATATATATATGATAATATTATATGTGTAAAATAGTATATATATACAGCATGTGTGCACCAATTTCTGCCCCCCCCCAACCCCCAGGATACTTCTCTGGACCCGCGCCTGTACTAAAGCTAGTGCTAGCACTTCTATTTATTACTAAACAGCAACTGAAATGTCAGGCACGATAACTGCATAAAGCTTTAGTCACATATGTTTCAGAAAATTATGTTGCAATTCAGGAATTTTAAGTTAAAGTAACTTAAAATGTCAAGGAATTTACCCATTTTTCGGTTCACTAATTTTGTAATCAAATATGTAGTTCATGTTTATGCAGGCAATATAAATAATAATAAGACAAATATGGGTAAAAATATGACAAATAAATTCGTATTTATTTATGTAAAAATAAGTCTAACAGCAAAAGCAATAAGTGACACTTGTCACAGAAACCATTTTTCGACATTTAAACCTTTTGATTTTAAACTTGGTTCATATTGGCTTACTATATATTTATACGCGTAGGAGAAATATAGGCTGCATATTTATTTTTGAATCAATTCAGCAAAAACTTTGAACTAATTTTTCGTTTTTGACGGATTCAGCCGCACACTGTATACAACACGACGAGCATACAGCCGAAAAGCCTTCGCATAGAGTCGCCTCTCTATGTTAGGTGGACTCGTTTGTCAAAAACTGAGTCACCAACGTTTCGAAAATGTTCACAAAAAGTCATTTTAAGACTGATAGACTGCGTATTTATATTAAAATTATTCAGAAACAACGTTTTGCACCTATTTTTCATCAAATACATGCACACAGGGTAAACCACGCCGAGCACTCGTGCAGACTTACATTTCTGTTGCCATTTAAGAATTTTACGAAATAATTTTTAATAATAAGATACCGTTTCTGAATGTTAATAAAAATGGAGTAAATTTACTATAAAAGTTTCTGAATTTGTTTTCAGCGACCTCATTTCGTAAATTTCTGTAATCTTAGTGACTTGAATGCGTCGAAATTTTTCGAACAATTTCTAACAGTGTCAGTTTGAGAACTATTTAAATTTCTGAGTTGTAGTTCTGTGGACATTTCCATTAAACTTGATATAAAATTAAAAAGTTTTAGTCATTGTATTATGATCGTTTACATTATTCAGTATATATGATTTCCAAAATAAAAAAATGCATTAACTTCATTTTTAAAATTCCCAATCTCTATCGAACACCTGAGTTTAAGAATTTTTTTAAATTTTGTCTTTGGTGTTTCTTAGATCTTACGGATAAGATTTTCTATACAATAAAACTATACGTATACATCTAAAAAATGTAAACGTACTGACAAATTTTTCTTAATCTCTTCTGGCGTTATTGAAGAGTTTCAGTGATCTTTTTATTATGTTTACTATGTTTAAACTCAAATTATAACAGATTTTCCTCAGTTTCTATTCCACAGATGTTCTCAGAGAAAAATTGAAAAATCATAAAGGTGCGTGCTCTCAAATATCAAAAATTAGAATCAATTTTACTATAAACTCTATACAGGGAAGACCACCCTTTTAGGGGAGACGATTTCAGCTATTTGTTACGAAATTTCGGGTCTAATAAATAGCCTCTTGTTTCAAAAGACATGTCATTTAATTTTTACATTCGTGCATTTTAAATACAAAATTATGTAAAAAATTTACAATATTTTGTCATTTAGCGTTTGGTTTTTTGCAAACTCTATATATTTTGATTTTCTCATTATTGATTCAATTGTTGAACAATTAATCGATTTATATATATATATATATAAATATATATTTTATTTACAGTACCCTCCAGGGTTTCTTCAACGTGACTTTGAAATTTGCAATATGCGCTAAAAAACAAATTTGAGAATATACAATAATTAAGATACCATTTAAGTCAATGCTTTCAAAAAATTCCCGCTAAAGCCGTAAAATGAAAGAGACATCTACTAATTCCGATTTTCCAATTCCCGCGCTCGGCTCTGTTGTCTTAGAGAAAAATTCGTCGGGACTTGGGCCGTAGCCAGCTATATATTTAGTTACGCAGTTCAGGTGCTGTTCAAACGCCTTACTTTCAGATTTCAATAATGTTTAAAATAAGACCTGCTTATCTTTGCAAAAGATATAGTTTCTTAATTAAAAACTTTCTGGTTTGTGAACATTTTTGAATTTCTTTAACAAATAAAAATCATAACATCCTACTATATATAATATATATATACATGTGAAAAATCTTATTATATAATATTATTACCATCGTTTTCCAAATAAGGATCAGTAACATTGCAAAGTGATTATATTATTGTTTAGCAAATGGGATGCCTAGTTGGGCCCTCGTTAGTACCCATTTTCAAACTGGGCAAGTTATGTATATTTCCACAGGGGATGGTTGAAAAAAAGTAGTCAAGAGCACAATTTCCCCATCTTTGTGCGGTCATTGTTGAGTATTAAATGGACCTACTTTTTAATGGTCAATTAAATGTCGTTTCAATAAACGTTGTCCCTGGTTCAATATAATGCTCATTTCAGGTAATTCAACAAGACTAAGAAAAAACAGTCCTAATTGGTACTAAATTAGTCCACTTCAGTCGTAAAATGAAACCACTGGTCATTTATTTTTCATGGAAAAGAACAGCATGAAGTAATCCTTTTCAAAAACAGGCAAAGAATGCAAACAAATAGATACACACTATTTAATTTGTATATATTAGTATAGACGTACATTGGGGTGGTTAAAAAAGACAATGTTCGAATTTTGTTTGGGAGAACAAATCTCATTTTGATGGTAGGTTCCTAAAAAAAGTGATAACATAATTTTTTTTTTTTCAATCGGACAGAAAAATGTAGTTTTTTGCAAATTTATTGTCAACCATCTCGACATAATTCTGCTACAACTGGTATTTTTTCCACTTATTGCGATTGTTTCAAACAATTTATATTTGTTTAGATATTTGTTCCCAAAAAAATATTTAAAAATTATAGCTTACATGAGTAACATGAACTTATTGGTTTAAATCAAAGATCAAAACGATCAATGCACTTTATTGATTATTTTTTAACTTAATTTTTCATTGTTGAAATGTAACTATTATCTAGAATAATGCAAAAAAGTGCAATTTAAAAAAAAACCTTCTTAATAAATTTCATTAGCTCCTTTATGTTAACACTTTTCATCACTTACCTATCATTTTAATAACAATTTTTATTGTATACAAATTTTGTTTCTACAAAATATCCAAAACTCACACCCTCTCTCAGTAACCTGAAATATTTAATTAAAACCACAAATCAGTAAGAACTATTAACTAGAGCGTTTTGTCTATGTTGTGCAATGTTTGTTGATAATTGGGCAAAAACTGCACTTTTCTTCATTTATCTAGTCAACAGTTACATTTTAACATGAAGAAATCATTTAAACCATCAACAATAAAGTGAATCGATCGTGTTGGTCTTTGATTTAAGCCAATTAGTTTACGTTACTGCGAAAAAGTGTAAATTTGGAATATTTGTTGAAAAAAAATTTGAACAAATGTAAGGGGCGATGGAGCAATTCTGGCTCCATTGCCCCTCCCTCACCCCACTTTTTAGTGAATAGCCAAAAAATATTCTTAAAAACGGAAAATTTCCTGTAAGGGGGATCAGCATTAGCAAAACGACTGAAAATGACTACAAAATCCAAACTATATTTATTTTGTTTGATTAAGTTTGGATTTTGTAGTCATTTTCAGTTGCATCCAATTACATATAGATTGGGTCTTTCAGTCATTTTTAGACGGTTTCCTAATGTTGATCCACCTTACAGTGGAATTTCCAGTTTTAAGGGTGGTTTTTCGCAATTTCAAAATATGGGGAAGTGGGCGTGGATGGTGAATGGCATTTTCAGACGATTTCCTAATGCTGATCCACTTGAGGGTGAAATTTTCGGTTATTAATGGTGGTGTTTTGCAAATTATTAGAAAATTTTTTGGCATGGAGCATTTCTGGCCCTACATTCGGTTTTAGCACGTCACAATACATAATAATTCTTAGGTCTAGTCTTTGGTACAGCCAACTTCTTTTTTTTGGTGTGCCTGTGTAATATAATAATGTAATAAAAAATGTAATTAAAGATGTAATGAAAATGTAATAATGTACAATAATGTTATGTGATAAGATACTGCCAGAGAACTTTTTTGCTGGTGTCGGCAGGGAAGCTTTTTACCGGCTATAAAATAATCATAGAGGTTTCGCTTGATTCGATTAACAAGCATCATCAGTTTCAAAAGATCTGTCCGAAGTATAAAACATACAACCATTATCACTTTCTTTAAAAACTCATGGATTGAGCGAAATCAACAAGGTTGTGTAAGATGTGAAAAAAAATCCTGTTACGTTTTTTTTTAAAAGAAGAAGAAATGATGAGAAAACGAGTAGTAGAATTTCTGAAACGATGATGTAATAAGTAGCTTTAAAAAGTTAACGACATACTCTCCTACTTCTGTAAGCTCTTTTTTATAGGCCAATACAAAGTTGCTGATACTGAAGGGGACCTGGATATGTGGTCAGCTAAAATGGAAAAACAATATTTCGTTATCTCTTTCAAATATGTTTCAAAAAATAAAATATGTTTGAAAGCTGAAATATGTTAGAAATGTGTTCAATATACGTGCTCAATGTTAAGCAAATGTGAGATATATTTCACAAGTCAACTTGCTACTCTGAGAGCAGGAACTAGTACTTTTTTTTTTCTTCACAACACTTGCGCTATCACAGGTGGTGTTATCCAGAATTAATCGACACTTACCTTTATATGTGGTCGACGGACAATTTCCCATTATGGTTTAAGTGCCGAAAGCCATGAGAATAAGAGCCAGAACTGCGAGTAAAAGTATTCCCCTCATTTTTGTGATCACTCTGCAATGTTACTGATCATTCTCAGGAAAACGATGGTAATAATCTTATTTAATACGATTTTTGACATGTATACATATCATATTGTGAATTTATAACATAATTGTGTATAAATTACATGAATACAAAACGAACTGTATACCGCATGCCGTCCAGGGCTAACGTTACGGAAGATTCCATAATAACAGCCCTAAAGATATACTTGACCGGTCAGTTTTACGGTAAAATCCGTAATACTAGTCAGTGTCAATATAAAAATTAAATTTCACGTCGCATAAAATGAATCCAGGTATGTATATTACGTATCCTTAGTTTTTTCATGCCCATTTGTACCAAAATTAAACAAATTAAAATGGGAGTATTTACGCTTCTTGCCGGGTATCAAGGGCTAATCGTACTAAAATTTGTTTAATAACCGAAGTCGTAGCTCAGAGCTATACCTACCTAAAATTTCCCAGAAACTCTGAATATATATATATATATATATATTAATCTTTTTAATTGATAATTAGCTACTATATATTTCAGTATTTACTGCAGAAACTTAGGGAGATCTCTCTAAGCCAGTATATAGTAAGATTGTTTCCAATTTTCAATCTTTAAGAGCACATACCTGTAGAATTAAAAAGATTAAGAGATATGTTCTAGTAGGCATACCGTTTTTAGATCTATATAATTTTATTGTGTACGAAATTTTATAAGAAATATTTACAGAACTCCACCACTGCAATTTGAAAAATATCCAATTCATAACTTCAGTAGAAATTGGGAATTTAAAGAAAATTCTATACCGTTTTGATATTATTGAAACTTCGTATATCGAATAATGCAAAAATAATCAAAGATTACTGAAACTTTATAATGAAGCTAGAAGAAACATTTTTTAGTACGCAAACATTTTTTCGAAGTATATGCATAGTTTTATTTTATTCTAAATTTTATGGAAAAGAGTCACAGAGCTTTTCAACTCAGAAATTCAAAAAATTAATAAAATCGAGACTTTGGTTGCGATTGTAAATTTTTGAAAAAAAAGTACATCAAGTTTTTATATTTTTCAAACCTTGTATATTATTTTTCCATTATTCGATTTACATCAAAATAAAAAGAATTATGAACTTGTTTTTGAAAAAAATCCCAATCTCTACTGAAGTCGTGAGTTTTATAATATATAAATTGCTGCTTTGGAGTTCTGTACATCTTTCCGATAAAAGTTGGTATAAAATAGCACTACTATCAAGTTAATGAATGAATTATAATATACGTTTAAACGATATTATTATACTTATGAATTAAAATTTATTTCTGAGTATATAATAATTTATATACGTTATATAATCATTTCTATAGAAATTGTACCCTCATTTTTGTATAGGTCTGCGAATGAAACTTCAATATAAGTAGATGCTTTTAAGAAATGACAGCCTTACTGTAAGCATTTAATGAGATTTTCGTACTCAGAAATTTTTCCGAATTAATACTCATTAACCAGTTTATGATTCAATTAAGCTTAGTATTAGCTCAAGACCAATTTTCTGTTTCATTTTCAATTAGAAAATGAATATTAAGCAACTCTTTGTATGTCAATATCTTCGTTCTCCGGGACGCGCCGCACCATTAATAAGGATTTTTCTCAGAGGCTCATTAAAAATTAAAAAAATTATATAGCTCTTTCTTCATCAGGTCCGGCGTATTTTAGGATGCGTCGTTCTTTTACAAGAGTTTTTTGCAGATGATTGCTGGTTCTCAACGCTCAATTCGCAATGCGATTGAGCTAAGTAATAGCTCGAAAATGACTTGTTGTTTTTTCAAATGAAAAAATTTTAAAAGTTTGCAACTCTTCATGAGTCAACATCTGCACTTTTTGGGACGCATCGTTGCTTTTCTGACAGCCTTTTATTCTTAAAAAACAGAGCCTGACAATACCTCAAGAAATTATTTTTAATTTTTTGTTTTTAATTAAGTGCGTTAAAGATAGACAGTTTCTTGCGTCTTCTGTTGAAATCGCGTTTTGGCACTAATACCCTTTTGTTGCACGTGTCATACTATGTAAAAAATTGTATTACATAATATTATCAACATTGTTTTCTAGATAGGGATCAGTACCATTGCAAAGTGATCTCAAAAATGAGGGGGATACTTTTACTTGCAGTTCTGGCATTTATTCTTGTGGCTTTCGGCAGCAAAACTGCAATGGGTGATTGCCGCTCAAAAAAATATTATGGTGCGTGTTTGGCACCACGGGATGACGCCATCTGCCATCGCAAGTGTAAGTTGGAAGATCTCAAAGAAAGTGGTCACTGCTCTCACAATCACGATTGCAAGTGTGACGCATGTTAGGTAAGGTCATACGTATTGATACAATTATACATACAAGATATATACTTTAAAAATATTTTAAACATATTTTCTATTTTGAAATATATTTCAAAGAGAAAACGAAATATTTTCTATATGGATTTTAGCAAACCACAACTCCAGCGCCTCTCCAGTGTCAGAAACTCTGTATCGTCCTATAAAAGAAAGCTATTAGAACTAGAAGGACAGTACGAATTAATGTCTGTGAAGCTACTCATTACATCATTATTTTAAAAATCACATCTTTTCAAGATTATATTTTAAACTGGAGAAAGTGGCTGAAGGATTGCATTTGACACAATAAAACATGCACGAAGTCGAACATTTACATGCGATAGTGAAAGACTATGTACATCTATACTGATGTATAAAAAAAATAAATGATTTTGAATTGTTTTTTCGTGCATTTTTTGCTTATTTATAACTTCTTAAGTTGATTGATTTTATTGGTAGTTGTGCCGTTTTGTAGGGTATTCATTATGATTGTAAATAGCGTAAGTATAATTTTACCCTCGCGATAAAGCTTAAACCAACCAGCTGCGAGTCTCGAAAAATAGAATAAACAAGAAACTTGTTAAAACACAACAGCACACCGTTGCGTTGCGTTGACACGTTGCGTCATTCAACATCAAATCCACCATTTCATATCGAAAACATAATCAAAAGGAAGTTTACTGACTCACTGATAACCGATATCACTAAAGAATTGGTCAATATTTTTACTTCTTGACTTTAGTCAGATAAACTTGTGATTTTCTTACTATTTCATTGGTATATTTTTGTATATTTTTTTGTCAATTAAGTCTAACCTACTCGATTACGAAATTATGACATCATAAAATCAAGAAATGTAATATTTGTGAATTTGAACGAAAACTTCTCCTAGAAGGAGGCTCAATTATCTCGCAATGATGGCATTTCTAGTCAATTGAGAATCTGGTATTTTTTTATATCAGTAATTCAAACAGTTGTCATTAATATTGACACTTCTTGCAAGTTCATATATGACAACAAATATCAAGTAACTTGGAAACATTTTTTAAAAAGAAAAATATTATCAAAAGCTAAAAGTAAGGCGTATGACCAGCGCGGTTTTATTCTATATGTACTAAATTTTATCAAACAAATTCACATAACTCCGACACAGCAATTTTAGATATGATCATACTCACGATCTTGGTACTGATAGGGGATATATTATTTTTTTAAATATTTTTATCAAACTTGAAGGAGAAGGGTCAGTAACAGATTGTTTCTGAGCCTAGAATGAGAAATTACTTTTTTCGGGTAAATGAAAACTCAACAAGATTTTAACCAGTTTCTAGTCCGGCATTTTTAGCAAATTTTGCCGGACTGAATTTTCTAGTACGAAACATTTTGACATCAACGAAATTTCTTTTCGCATTTCAATTTTTCTGGCAGTAAGCATTGCTTTAAACAATATTGAAAACTTTATTGGTTAACGTCTCGTGATATATACAATTGAAAATGATGCAATAAGTTTTAAGTTTTACAATTAAAAACTTGATTTATGATCTTCAAATTATTCAAAGAGTGGTTCGAGATGTGGCAGATCACTCTTCTGTGATCGGTTATTAACAGTGGTATTTTTTGAAGGGAGACTTGGAAAAGGGGTTCGTGATGTGACAGACAACTCTTCTGTGACCGGTCACTAACACTCGTATTTTTAAAGGGAGACTTGGAAAAGCGGTTCGATATGTGACAGATCAGTCTTCTGTGACCGGTTACTAACACTTTTACATTTTGAAGGGATACTTGGAAGAGGGGTTCGAGATGTGACAGATCACTCTTCTGTGACCGGTTACTAACAGTCGTATTTTTTAAATGGACACTTGGAAAAGGGGTTCGACATGTGACAGATCACTCTTCTGTGACCGGTCACTAACACTCTTATTTTTTTAAAGGGAGACTAGGAAAAGGGGTTCGAGATGTGACAGATCTGTCACCTGTGACTTGTCACTAACACTTGTATATTTTGAAGGGATACTTGAAAAAGGGGTTCGAGATGTGACAGATCAATATTCTGTGACCGGTCACTAACACTTGTATATTTTGAAGGGATATTTGGAAAAGGGGTTCGAGATGTAACAGACCAGTCTTGTGTGACCGGTCACTAACACTTGTATATTTTGAAGGGATACTTGGGAAAGGGGTTCGAGATGTGACAGATCACTCTTCTGTGACCAGTCACTAACACTCGCAATTTTTAAAGGAAGACTTGGAAAAGAGGTTCGAAATGTGACAGATCACTCTTCTGTGACCAGATACTAACAAGTATTTTTTTAAGGGAGAGGTGGAAAAGGCTTCGAGATATGATAGATCACGAGACGTTAATCCTTACTGCCAAAAAAGTTGAAATGCGAAAAGAAATTTTGTTGATCTCAAAATTTTCCGGACTAGAAACTATAAATCCGTCAAAAAAAGGCCAAACTACAAAATTAAAATACGGCAAAAAATTCCGGACTACAAAATTAAAATACGACAAAAAATGCCGTACCACAAAATTAAAATACGGTGAAAGTGCCGTATCTGTATACACTACGTACAATTTTAGTATTTAAAGGTGATTTTGGTCTAAGGACAGTTTCTTTTGACCACGATTATGAAGCAAAAGAGGTGAGGGGTAAAATCATGAGGGGATGGGGAATTAATGAAAGTGGAAGAATTGGGAGGGGAATGGAGTTATGAAGAGGATGGTCGCAAGGGGTGGGTAAGAGATTAGGGCCAAGTGGCTGGAGGAGAACCCACCCGGTGTAGATTGGGTAATGTAGGACAAGGGAAAGGCGATGAGGCCAGGAGATGGGAGAGAGTGTAAGACGCGAAATGGTGGGCAAGAGAAAAGAGGCAAAGTGACTGTAAGGAAACCTTATGGTAGGGGTCGGCAGAGAGGGGAAATTTGTGGAATCCAGCTCTTTTAACACATGTGTCGTTTTCACTACTCGGCCTCCTCGCTCAGCTGAAAGAGAGGCAAGTGGCGTGGTGACTAGAAGGGAACACATGCAGGTTGGGATGGGTAAGAGAAGGCGAGAAGAAGGGGTTCGTAACGGGAATGGGCTAGGATTAGACAGAAAGTGTTTAGTGGGATTCTGGTGAAATAAAGTAAAACATATTAACCCTTCCTCGCTAGAAAAAAATAAACTTCTCAGTCATTACTTTTTGTAAACTGCTATCTAATGCTCTTATTTAGAAGAAATACAAGATTAGTGTTTGAAGGTAAGAAACATTCAAGATTTAATTAAGCGGAAGTGGTGAAGGGTTAAATTATGAGGTGGAGGGGAGTTGGTGGAAGTGGAGAAATTGGAAGGGGAATGGAGTTATGATAAGGATGTGCGGAAAGGGTGGGGAAGGGATAAGTGACGAAGTGACTGGAGGAGAATTCAGCAGGGTTGGGTAATGGTTGACGAAAGGAATTGGGAAAAAGGGGCTAGGATATAGGTGAGAAAGTAGGGCGGGAAGTGGTGTGCAACGGTTAAGAGGCGAGGTGACAGGAAGGGAACCTACCCACGTTAAGTTGGGCGAGGGAAGGCGAGGATACGGGACTAGGAGAAGGTCGGAAAAGTAGGGCTGGAAGGGATAGGCAAGGCATAATGACTATGGGAAAAGAACCCACCTGGGTTAGACAGGGTAACTGGAAGGGAAGCAACCCGCGTTAGGTTGGGTTACGGTGACGGAAAATGGGGGCTTAGGGGAGGTGGTAAGAAACTTAAAGACTGGAAAGGAACCCACCCAGCAAAGAAAGGCGAGGGGAAGGTTTAGGGTGGGTGAAAAGAAGGGGGAGTTGAAATTGAGAGGGGCAGGGTGGGATGGGTTGTTAATCGGAATGTATAATTATTGACGATTGAATTTGATTTAATATAAAACAATTATACATGTGTGAATAAATGAATCGTTAATATGGTTAAGTTGAAAAATTTTATTATAATTAACAGCGGAACAATATAAATTCAAAGGAAATACGTTGAGAAGAGGGAAACATAAAATTATAAGTGTGTGCGACTCAATCCTCAATTTAATGAGCGTATCGTAGCGACTCGTTGTCCCATAAATACACTGACGCTCCACAGGAAGTTTTCTGCCCGGAATTATCTTTTACGTCTTAATTATTAATTAAAAATGCACCAGGGATGGTTCGCTTGGACGTCGCAAAGTTTATGTCGCTCGCCGATGCTGGACGCTTTTATGAACGAATGACAACGTGAAGGGAAGGATGGTGGAGAGAAATAGAGCAGGGGTGGCAAATGGAAGTCAGAATAAGGAAAGAGATGAGAAAAGTAAAGCAGAAACTGCACCAGTCGACCGATTCCGTCATCGTCTTGCTCTCAGATTCAGAGGCAGAAGGTGCACTCGTCGCTTTCACCGCCATTGGATTTTATGCCAACGTCAACGACACTCTGTCGTCTCCGTTGAAAACTTTCCTTTCAAGGCGCTTGGGACGTCAAGTCCGGATATTTCGAAGAAATGTCTGGACACCTGTTATACCTATACGTAATGCCGATGTCGACCCGAACTAGTCTCATGAATCCTATCCTGTGATAAGGGAGCCATATCATTCTGCTCTCTTAATTGGATTCGATTGATTCGATTGAATTCTCATTCAAAGGGCTATTTAAATTCTTTGTTCGTCCGCTAGATGCACTCATGATTATCTAAGAGGAAGTGGCTTGAAATAACTAGATAGGAACCTAAAACACTATCAGTTTGTAGTTCTAATTACATTTTGAATACCTTAAAAATGCAATGTCAATGCTAAGTTGAAAATAATACCAAGGCCCGAATTTATATGTACGAAATTGCTAAACATTCCCTGACCTTTCCTTGATTTTTCCCTGTCCACTGATATTAAAAGACCAGTGTTACGTCACGGCCTGTGTTACACGACGTGATTTTTACGTGTGTGTTATAATTTAAAATAAATCATCGTCTCAATCTTCCGAGCAGCTAGAAGATTAAGTTGCGGGATCTTCCTCGGTTTGAAGGGTTCAAAAACCCACCTTGCTTATTTAATCTTCTTTGTTTAATAATGAGGCACTGAGTAATAATGTAAGGAGAAAAACATTTCAATTTTAATACAATTTATCATAGTTCCCCAAGGTATAAGAAGATGATCGTAGAAGACAATAAGAAAGAAATGATGCACTTATATAATTTAACACTAACGATATATTTATCGGGCAAAACAACAAAATAAATTTATTTTGAAATAAAACAGAACTTCACACGATAACTCCGATTTTCGTCCAAGATGCAATCAGAGAGGAAATTTAAACTGTTATTTAAAAAACATCTCTTCAGCCGCGAAAAGTCTGCGAATCTCAAAATATCGTACCTTCAGGTTGTTCTTAAAACGAACTCCGGAGAGAAGTTATTAGTTTGAAATCGGAACTTGAACTGATGAAAATGGAAACAAGACTCCCTTGCGAGGATTTTCAGCGTAGGGCAACACTTGGGTTGCCAAGGCAAATTCTCGCACTCCTGGAATTTGGCAGAGCTGATTTGGAAGGGGCACTCGAAGGTGGTTGCTTATTAGAAAAGGGAAGGGTGTCAGGCCCAAAAGTATAGTTTGAAATTTTGAGTGACCCAAACTGTACAAATTTTCGTGATTCATTTAAAAATACTGCTTGTAAATTTGGCAGAGACACACTTAGGTCTCGAGCATACCCTAAACAGATTTGATCCTGTCATCAATCCTCTGCAACGGGGATTAACCCGTCTGAAATTACATAAGGTAGTACAAATTTTATTACTTGCTTGCTCATAAAAGGATGAGGATTCAAATGGAAAGGAAAGTTGTGCCAATATTCCAAGGGCCAGTGCAAAACACCAAGCAGACCCAGAGTGAGGTCCATTCTGTCAACCCTCTAATAATCTATAGAACAGAATATAAAGTCTACAACTTTTAAATATAAAATAATAATGTATCAGGAGATATTAAAATTAAGGTTAAGAACATACTGTATGATAGAGAATCAACTTTCACACATACACGCACTCATACAAAAATCAAACTAAACGGAACATTGGGAATTAAACTTAAATAAAAATATCCTCCTGCATCTCTCGTCCAAAGACATGTAAAGAAGGTCATGTTACCTCGAGACATCCAGGGACGTTACATCAATATTTAGTTCTTGCAAAATTTTTAACATTAAACCTTTTATAAAAGAAATAAAAATTTTATTCGAATGTCAAATTTTTTTATTTGTTTCAACCAAAAAATATGACTTTCCTACCATAAAAAATGAATTTTCAATTCAAAAGATCGGATTTTCAACAAAAGAGTTGAATTTTCGACCAAAGAATGTACAGAATTTTTAACAAAGTAATTAAATTTTGAAGAAAATAGTTGAAGCTTTAAGCAAATTTGTTACATTTTCAATCGAATAATCAAATTTTTAATCAAAAGAGACTAATTTGTTTAAAGACAATTGCATTTTTAACCCAAAATGTGAAACTTTACACCCAAAAATGAATTCTGAACGAAAAATGTATTACTTGATTTATCAAACGAAACAACAGAACAGTTTCTAACAAAATAGTTGAATTTTCAACCAAATAATTGAATTTTCCACCTACAAAGGTGAATTCTCAAAAAGAAAAGTAATAGTTTGATACTTCAATCAAAAAAAAAAATGAAATTTAACTAAAAAAGATAAATCTGCTAGAAAAAATGGTGATGTTACATTTTTAGTGAAAAAATTAATTTTCCACAAAAAAAACAACAAATTTTCAATAAAACTAAATTATTGACTTTTCAATCCAAAAGCCGAATTTTCTATAAAGAAGTTGAATTTTCAATCTGAAAATATGAACGAGATGCATCATCAGTTAAAAAAAAATTAATTTTAAGTCACAAAAAACCTATTTTTAACAACATACTTAAATTTCAACTAAGGAGATGAACCTTCAACAACAAAAAATTAATGTTTAACAGGGGAGTTTACCTTTCACCCTAGTAGTTGAATTTTCTATTGTGAAAGATCAATTTTCAACAAAATAATTAAACTTCCAACCAAACATCAGAATTTTTAACTTCAATGATGAATGTTCAACTGGAATAGTTCAATTTTGGTTCAAAAAAATTATTTTTCAACCGAAGAAAAAAGGAATTTCAAACCAAATATATGAATTTGTAACTCAAATCGTAAATCTTCAACCAAAGAATAATGTTTTAACGAAGTGGTTCTGCCTTCAATCATATAGTTCAATTTTAAACCAAAACGTTGACTTTTCATCAAATAATGTGATTGAAGATATTTTAAGCAAAAAATGTTAATTATCAATAAAAACAGTTCAAATAAACAAAAATAGGTAAATGAAGACTTTTTAACAAAATTGTGGAATTTTTAACCAAATAATAAAAAAATTTCCTAAAAATATAATCAACAGGAGGAGGCAACTACAATTTGAAGAAATAGAAATATTATTATAAGGCAAATAAATTACTGACAAAAATATTATATCAGGGTGGCCGCAAAACTTAACTTTCAGTATTCTCTAATTCTAGAAATTCCTTGATTTTTGCAAAATTTTTTTTTAAATCCCTGACTTTTCCCTGACTGTTCCCTGATTTCCAGGTTTTCTCTGTTTTGTGGCTACCCTGCCAGTATATATGAAATATCGTAAACTGGGTTAAGCTGCGCATTCAGAAATGCAGAATCAAGGGTGCGCCGCTTTTCCCCACATGCGTCGCTTAGACCCACTTTACGATAGCAATAATAAATTCAAAGAAAAAAATTAGATTCATTAGTTAAATCACAAGTAGATAAGGAAAGTAATAATAAGACGTAACAAAAATAATAGATTAGCTTTTATCACGAGCTTAAAAATATACTCCCTTCACTCGACTAAAACACGAGCATGACATAAAAAGAAGCAATGATAAATTTTGAAGTGCTGAGTAAGACCTACAAACATAACTTAAAAAAAAAAGAAAAAAAAAACATAAAAACATAACATAAAATAGCAGCAAACATAAGCCTAGATATTTTTCTGTGTAGTTACTTCAGTTTACTGACTCACTTGCACATAAACACGATACCAACAAAGCAATATACTTGTTGTTCGTGAATATGGGTGCAGATGGAAAACAAACTTATCTACATTATTTACATCAGTAAGGTCCTTCAGCTTTTTACGACGAAAAACGCAAGTCTTGAAAATTTGATTAGAAAAGCAAACAAGCATTGCTTTCTAATTTTACAGATTATCCATACAGATCAAAATATTAAGATTACTTACAATGACGTACATGCAAAAGCTGAGAATAAAATAAAGAGCTTTATTGCATCAAAACGGGAAGAATTCAGGTCAGAAGACAAAAATAATGTCAAATTCTGTTAAATAATTTCGAAATGAAATAAGTCCTATTATAACGTTAAAGAATCAGCGAAGCAAAAACTGCTTTTCTTATTTTAACAAATTTGAAAAGAACAATATTTCAATTATATATCCAAAGCAACGTAAGAAGGTTTTCATGGAGGAGATGGTCGATAAAATCTTAGTGTTTCTTATGAATTCACAAAGTTGATAAGTAAAGTTCAACATTAAACCAAATAGTTAAAGTTTCAACCAAAAAAATATAGATTCTCAACAAAAAATGTAATATTTTATCTTCTAACTGCGTGAAGATTTTCATTTCAAATAAAAAATAGTTGAATTGAAGAAAAAAGACGAATTTTCAATAAGAGTTCCATTTTCCATCACGAAAGATTTTTTAGTCAATAGAAAAAAAAATTTTATCAGAAATGTTGAATTTGTAAACCAAAATTAATAGACCAAAGAATAATAGCTTAAATAAAGATTGAAGTTCCTTTTCAATACTTTAAAATTATTATGTTAGAAAACTGGAAATTTTTCTTTGACGGGTCCGTGCAAATATCTGGGTATCTCACATGGGGCAGAGGGGGGGTTTACATTTCAGAAAAACACCTACCGTTCACATATAAGACAGCATAGACACATCGTTGACTCATATGATGTAGTTTTAAGCATACAAAAGATTAAATAATTGTCATGTGTATGTTTCTTTGTCATTTTTCATCTTCTTGATTTTTAAATAGGGATGAAAAAATATAATGATAATTATACATGCACATTTAAGGAATCAGTTCATGCTAATGTTCATGACAGACAAAAGGAAATGCAGGAATGTGTTCTTGGTACCCGTACAAAGGAGAACATTAAGGTAAATAGAAAAAAGTCAGAATTTATTTGATTTATTTTTTGTTATTTTTATCGAAATTATATGTTTCAAGAAGACCTCATATAAGTTTTTCAAACATCCAATGATGGGAACCTTTAAAAAATGTTGTTCTGAAACAATAAGCATAATTTAACTTGTATATTTATGATGTCATTTAAATTTAATTGGTCTAAAGTTGTATGTCAACCTTGTTTCTATCTTCGCAAAATAAATAAACTGTTTAATATGTTTTCTAATTCGTTGTGGGAAAAGAGATATGCAAAAAATTAATTTCATGAAATTCTTGATAAGCCTCCATTTTATGAAATAAATATTTCTTCATTTTAAATATGAGGAAATACTTGAAATGAAAGTCAAATAGCAATTAATTTCCAACAAAATGAGTCTTATTTAAAGTTATTCAGTACAAAATTACCTACAGTAGCATCGACATAGATGTACGAAACGAAATATATCAAGGAAAAAAAGTCTCGAAATACTTGAAAAGCCTCAATTTTGTTAAATAAATATTTCTCTATAGAAAATATAAAAAATGCTAAAATGTAAGGTTAAAATCATTGAACGTGTTGCATATAATTAACTATTTAAAGGAGTAAAACATAATAGAAATATTGTACATTAGCTACAACCCGAATCAGTAGAACAAGCCAGTAATGGTAATACAGATCATATAATACAAATTCTTAAATTCAAAAGACTTTGAATGTTCAAATTTAAACTCAAATTTATAAGGAAGCGAGTAAGGAAGTATTTTATTTTGGCTCTATAAATTCGGAAAAACAAATATTTTGAAAATGATGCAATATCAATATTCTGAAGACGTGACAATATAATACGCCCTCGAAAACTTGCATCTCATTTGCCTCTAAACCCATCCTTTCTCCCACCCTAGGTAAGAAGATCCTGATTTATATCGGGGACACACATCGGGTTGTATCATAATATATAAATCACCTCGAAACGCCGTGCTGAAGTATTATTAAATTTTCCCGAATCTCGTTATCCCGGTTACACGGCGTATCCTCCTTTTTTTGCACACTTAGAATTCCAAAAAATTCTTTTCAATTGTAAACTGCAATTTTCATCTCACGTTCAGATTAAAAACAAAAGGTTAATTACCTCCACCAATTCTGACACAAAAAACAAATTACAAACTTACTTGATTGCATTTTTTCAAATGAAAACAAAAACTATGTAAATAAAAATTCTTACTTTATTCTACCATTATCCCTCAACGAAACGTTTACTCTAAGCTTCAAATTTGAATGCAGGGATCACAGACTGTCTCATTTTTTCATAATTTCGAACCAATTATCTTATTTTTCCCCATTTGTACAAAATTCCGATTCATTTTTTAAGAATCATAAACAGAAATTCAAGACATTAAAAAACAAGACACTTTGATGATACCCATTTAAAATATTCCACACACGATTTATTTTCTAATTTTCTATATTTAAAGGACATTGTTGAAATCGAATAAATCGCTAACGATTCAATCGAGAAACTCCACCCGAAAGATAAATCCATTCCGTGGTTGCAAATCAAAAAATTCTTTGTAAGATGGAACAAGTTTAACACGCCAAAATGTTATAAAAACAGCGGAAATAAGACGATCTTTCACGAAAATAGGGACATATGTTCTTTCAAATAAAATTAGTGCAGGTAATAATATTGAAATGAAATCGAAACGCCTTTAAATTCCCAATTTCTCATGTAAAAATATTTCCTTTCCAGCAAACTACACGAATTTTTAACCAAATAGTTGAAGTTTCAACCTGAAAGATTAATTTTCTACCAAAAAAGGGGATTTTACAACAAGAAGAAGAATTTTTAACCAAAATGATGAACCTTCAATCAAAAAATTAAATTATTAACAAAGTAGCTCAACTTTCAACAAAATACTGGGATTTTCAACTAAAAATGTTGTATTATCAACAAAAAATGTAAAAGGTGATATTTCAACAAAAATATTTTAATTTTGAATAAAAAAACAGTTGAATTTATCGAAGAAAGACAAAATCTCATCAAAATAGTTTATGCTTTAACCAACGAAGATTTTTCAGCCCAGAAAGAAAAGAAGATTTCAAAAAAATTGCTGAATTTTGACAAAAAAGTTAATTTCCAATCAAATAGTTGAATTTTCCATCAAAATAGTTGAATTTTCATCACGAAAAGGTCAATTTAAAACAAAATAGGTATATTTTCTACCAAATAGATGAATGTTGAAATAAATTATTGCATCTTTATTAAAAAAAATGCTTTTCAACAACAAAATAGTTCAAATTTTAACTAAGTAGCAGAATTCTCAACAAAAATGAATTATTCTTAACGACAAATGTAATAGTTCATATTTCCATTAATTAGGATTTTAATTGTCAATTAAAAACAGCTTAATTCATTTAAAAAAAAAAAATTCAACAAAGAATATCATTTAACCAAATACTTGGATTTGCAACGAAGATGGTTAATTTTTTACAAAAAACGACGAATTTTTAACTACAATGATGAATTTGCAACCAAAAAAATCTATTTTAATTTTTAATAAAGTAGTTTAACTTTTAACCAAGTATAATTTTTATCTAATTTTATAGTGTTTACGAGATTTATATACAAAAGTAATTATATTATACTGACTATAAGTATACTAACATCAAATATAATTTTTTAATCAAGTACTAGAATTTGCAACCAGACGAGATTTTAATTTTACATAAAAAATAGTTTAATTCATTCAAAAAGGCTAGAAAGAAGAATTTTCTACAACAAAGTTCAATTTTAACCCGAAATTATGAATTTTTAATAAAAAGCTAATTTTCAACTGAACAGTTGAATGTTCAACAAAAATGGGTGACTTTTTAACAGAATTGCTGAGTTTTCAACAAAATAATAAAATACGTAAAATGGTGCATTAGAGAAAAGTAGCTAGCAAACTGCATATTAAAAAAATTGTTATCTTTCTTATTTTGTTATTTTTATGAAGAATAATTGTTCAAATTCCCGTTTAGAAACAAAAAAATATAAAATCTATGGAAATAAAACCAGAGAAAGCAGGTTTTTAAAATACACATTTTTATTTCTTTCGAATTATTTCTTTATACCTTACATAGAAAAAGTCTCCCAGTGGGCACGAATTTAAGAACGTAACCAGAACGTCCTAAAAACGTTTCTTGGACGTACAAGCCAAAAGACGTTATTTGAACGTTTCGAAAACTACCCTATGTCAGACCAAATAATGTTCTGAAAGCGTTTACATTTCCAAATATATTCTTAAAACGTCTCTGGGACATTGTATGTTTAAGGAACGTTATTTGGACTGACTTAGTACGTTTTCGAGCAGTTCTAATGGTGTTCTTTAACGATTGTGCCCACTGGGTCTTAGAACAACTCATGGTTCTGTATTGAAAAGAATACACTAGAAAGAATTCATGAGAATAATCAATCAAAATCTATCTACTGATAAAAATACATTTTAAACAATTCCAGCATGAGCATTTTTACCTTCTGTTTTTCATGTGTTTTTCAATCTTTGATCTTCTTGAATTTTCTGTTGATATAAATCATCAGTATAAAGTGTTGAACTGTTCAACAGATTTTTTTATTCCAGCTTATAAGATATTTTTGAAGCACAATAGGGGTTGAAAAACTTGTTAAAGAAAAGGCGGTACTGTTCAGTATTCACGAGACACCCATATGATATAGAAAATGAAATCCCCTCTTGAGCCTCTTTTTTCACAAGAATTTCCCTTTTTTCAACTAAAATTGAACTAATTAACTGTTGTGATCGCTGTGAGTTCTGAAAGTAAATTTATTTATTTCAATTCACAAGGACAAAATGATTGATTTAATTAATCCTCGTTGATCGTAGAAATTTCAAGCCAAGAAGAGAAGACAGAAATAAGGAGTCTTTTCAGAAGAACCTTATATTTCCTTTTTCAGTCCTCGCTTATCGATACCCTACTGGCGACGTAATTGGCTACGTTGTAAACATCAATCGCATAAGAATAGGTTAAGTTTCTGATACCCTACCATTATGGTCTATAAAGTGTAAACGGAGTCATAACGATTCCAGTATGTCATAGAATATAATTAAACCAATTTATGTCGCCTATAAATTTCTGGAATCACTAAGATTCTTATTTTATTAACTTAGATTCAATCACAATCCTTTCGAAAGTGCGAAATTAGTTTTAGAGTATAGATCTATTTTTGAGTAAGCTTTACCTTCTCGAACAAAAGTTTATTGTCTGATTATCAGTTTCTTTCGCAATCTCCAGTTGATTTCTTTTCATCCTTCTAGATATATACCTCAGCTCGATTGAAGGTCCGAACCCACTCTTATTTATTTGCTTCATCCATTTCCATTCACCTATGCCATTTCTTTGAATGTAACAAAAACAAATTTTCTCCGAAAGGATTTACGGAAAAAACACTGTTCGTATTTATGTTATCTTTAACTCTAAGCTCAGAAATTTGTCTCATAATTTAAAAAAAGAGAACGCAACTATCGGGAATATTATGCCTACACCGAAAAAACGATATTCTAATCTTAAAATTTTCCCACTAGGTTTAAAAATATGTGCAACTTAAATAGGCGCCAAGAATATATTCCTAATTTACGATGGAGGCCCTCTTACCTTAAGAATATATTTTCTTATCTAATTGTAAGAATTTTCCACTAAATTTGAGAGTAGTTGCAACTTAAATAGGCGTCAATATATTCTTCATGTAAAAGGAGATTAAATTCCGAAAGCAAGAAATAAAAAACAAGGCACAAAAGAATTTTAAAAGAAATCATTCTGAATACTTACGTTCAAATAAGTGGACGAGATGTAGTGAGATTATGTCTTGGTGTGGCACGCCGTATTTAACCTCAATATGACGTCAGACCTTTCTCACTCTAACATTTTCTGGAAAGAGAAGGAGATAGATGTGCGCACGCGATTTATTCTTGGAATTTCTTGGAGTTTGTCACTTATTACGAATTCGAAAAACTGATTGAAAAGCACGACGCACAAAACATTAAAAGAAGTGATTGAACAGAGCAAGGCGCATTTACCTTTGCGCATTTCTTATTTCCCCACTTATATTCTCATTTTAAGTATATTTTTACCCTTTGGTTACAAGATTCTCTTCAAATAAGAATTTCGCTTACTTCATTATGACTATTGATAAGAATATGCCTGTAAGAATATATACTCTTAATATTAGAATATAGTTTTTTCGGTGATAACAGAAGTTAATAGGAAACTTTGAATTAGAAATAACCTCATTAAAAGACTGTAAGGTTCAATTCAAAGCGCATTGATAGAGAATTCAAAGTAAAGTCCAAATAATGAAGGATTTTGTCAAATCTTTGAATGACGAAGTGATTTATAAGGCAGGGAAAAGGAGACAGTAAATCATTATATTATCTGGAAATTAGTAATAATAATAATCTTGCAATTTATTCATCCACCTTGTCCACATTGAAGCTCCTATGTTTCGGTTCATTTTTCGCCTTTTTTTTGTCTCGCCGTTTTTTTTTTCATGTTTAATTTTTTATTTCCAATGCTTCAAGTTTGAATTTATTATTTTGAAAGGTTGCAATTGGAAAGCATATAATTTTCAAAGTTTCTAGAATAACTAAACTTTAAAGGTTCACAATATTTGAAATTCTTCAATTTTGATCAATGATTTTTTTTAAAGAAATCACACTTTTTAGTAGAAAAATCTGTCCAATCACTTTGAATGCTACATAATACTTTGTGATATGATAGCCAATAAAAACGAAAGCTTAAATTAGAAAATATTTATTTCTAAATTTCCTAATTTTTTGGGGTTTCCAATTTCAAATTTCACAATGCTGCAGTTTCAATTGCAAATATTAAAAATGTCAGGACAATCTCACTACTAAACCTTTCAAAATTGTAAATTGTTTTAATGAAAGCCTTGATAGTCAGTTTTAAGTTCACTAATTTTGGATGTTAATATTTTAAATTGTTTGGTTTAAGTTTTAAACTTACACAATTGTCTGGTTTATCAAATTTTCAGAAATCCTTGAATATAAAATTGGAATACTAGATAGTTACACTATATTCAGTTAAAATGATTTATACTTAAATAATTTTGTATTACATACCTCCACAATGAGTTCAAAACAATGAAAAATTAAGACAATAATTTCTTAAATGCAAGGCTTAAAAATTAGAAGATTTATGAATCAGGCATTGAAAATCTAATAACTTTTTATTTGAAAATATTCCAAAATATTGAATATTTCAAACTGAACTTAAAAAAGTAAACAATTTCGAATTGAAAGGCTCAACATTGTACAATTTTAAACATTGAAATCATGGATAGTAATCTTGGTTTTTATTCTTTTTTTTTAATTTTTAATATTCAATCTTTAAATTGGTATGAGTATAAACAAGTTTTAATATCATAATTCTTAGGAATTAAAATTTTTTAGTTTTAAATAATCATCTCATTTGTTTAATTTACAACTTTCCATAGTGTAAATTTATTCATATTTAATTTTTCCCATTTAAAATTACTTTTTATTTTGAGAATTTTTTCTGTTCAATGTTCAAAGCTTTCAAATGAATTTTGATCGCTTTGAATTAAAAATTATTTAATTTTAGAAATTTGTAATTATTTAACTTTAAACGTACTTAATTGAAAACAACACAATTATTATATAGCAAAATTATTTTCCAGTCTTGCAATCAAGTTTTCATTTGCATTGTAATATCTTAAAATTGTCTGATTTTTATATTAAACTTTATAAAAATGAATTATTTGAAATTTAAAAATACTCCATTGGTAAATTTCAACACTGAATAATAATTCTAAATGGAGAATTGACAATCACACGATTTGAAATTATTAAAAACTTACAAATTGTGTTATTCAAAATCCAGACGGATCCAAATTAAATCGAGAATTAAATTCTCTGAAATTGATACATAAGTAATTGAATAATTACTTTTTATTTTTAGGGGTTACAATTATTTGACAATTTCAAATTTTCACGTTGAATTTCTGAAAGCATAATTTGCCATTTTTAAATTCTAAAATAATTGAAATTTTGAAAGATTTGAGTATAAAAAACTTCTAATATCACAATTCTTGGTGACTAACAATTTATTCAGTTTTAAATCCAGTTCGACTTCATTTGATTTTCAACGTTTCGTTATTCCGTAGTAGAAATTTTTCCATTTCTAATATTTCCTATTTGAAGCTAATTTTTATTCTTAACGATTTTTTTATAATAATTCCATTTTAGAGGTATATAATTGAAAATTTTTTCATTTTGAACTATGAAAATGATGATGAATTTACTTTTTGATCTTAAAAAAATTACCTAATCAATGTTAATGTTAAGTTATAATTTTGTATGTGATAGAAATTTTATCTTTGAAACATTCAATTTAGTTTTCAATTTCAAATTTTAATAGCTTCGAATTGAAAATTCAAAATTCTAATCTGAAAATATTCCATTTTTGTTGTTTTGAAATTATTCTATTTCGGAAATTTTAATCTGAAAAATTCTGTTTCGAGATTCTTCAATTCAAAATAAAAATTTTTAAACTTAAGGGCTTTGAATTAGAAATTATACTATTTTAACTCCTGTTTAAGATAACTATTCTTTTTTCAAAATTGCTGTCTGAGATTTTTAAGTTTTGAGAGTTTCTGATTTAAAAATGTTAAATTTCAAATTATACAAGTTCAATGTCTTTTCATTTAATTTGAAATACACTGGAAACTGGAATTGTGCACGGTTTCGGTTATAAAGTGGGACACAAATTTAGGAAATCATAACCTAAATAGGCAGGGCCGCATTAACGATTTCTGTTGAATTTGGAAGTATGACACAACCTGATGCAATTAACGGGCTGAGAGTCTGGCGCTCCTGTTGTTTGATACGCTTGACTGAACACAGCCGCCCCTCTCGGCCCCGTGGCTCCTCTCATCACAACATCGCTGCGCGGTATCAATTCTCGAAACGCAGAAATTCAATTTACGGAAATCCAGGTTTCAGTGTTTTGCCCTTCTTCCAAACTTTACATGATCTCAAATTGTTTGATTTCAAAAGTTTTCAAATAAAAATCTTTCAGTATATGTTTTTAAAATTTCAAACGATTTTAATTCAAAACTATTAATTATAGTTTCAACAATGTTTTTAAATCTAATAATTAATACAAATTTGATAATGGGTCTTTAAATTGTTTATATTTTAAATGTTAGGCAGTAAAAGTCCAAAAACACGAACGCGCACTAGTAATTGAATAATGTCTAAACCTAAAAAGCTTAATGTTTGTATTATTTTCGACGTCCTTCTCCGATTTTTACACCTTCTTTTCGTACTTTATTCAGTTCGATAATGGGAGATTTCCAGGAGGTGCGGTGCTCTCAGCCCTCATTTCCCTGCAGTCGCAGCAAAATTTGTAAGTCTGCTCGGATACGCTCCCGTTCATGTCCGGGCGCCGATGGAATATTAAAGGGTCACCCGGTATTTCTATGGCACGTAGCCGACGCTTGAAACCGCGGCGATGTATCAACTGCCAATATTAATATCTCTGCATTGTATCGAGGCTTCTGTTTCGCACGCATTCTGTATATAGCGCACAGGCGCGTATTTCAATGGATAGCTCCAAACCTTTTACCAATCCTAACAATTGGACCTGAAAAAATTCCACCATTAGCCACCTTAAGCTTCTTAAAAAAGGAGACTAAAACTATACTGTTTTCCTTATATAAAATTTGACCTTTTGACGTCTGAAATTTGACGTATGTCCTTTCTTCTTTAACCTATAACTCTCATTCCTGACC
Source organism: Andricus grossulariae (assembly GCA_011634705.1). Classification (NCBI taxonomy): domain Eukaryota; kingdom Metazoa; phylum Arthropoda; class Insecta; order Hymenoptera; family Cynipidae; genus Andricus; species Andricus grossulariae. Next base: position 20,262 of record JAABKJ010000498.1, on the reverse strand, counting down.
GTTTAATTTCAGACTGTGATCCCTGTTCACTGACCTTTGACTTATAAACTTCCTCCTTTATCCTACAACTTCAAATCCTGTCCTTTGAACCCACAGCACTTGACCGATGATCTATGATTTGCCGTCCTCCTTTGACTTATATCTTCGATCTCTGACCTCTGAACCTTAGCCTATGACCACTCACCTTTTACCTCTCACTTGTGGCCTCTGACGTCTTATCTTCACAAAATGTACTTCTCACATTTTTCTAACATTGAAAAATATATCTGCATTGTATCGAGGCTTCGATCTCTTACGCATTCTATATATCGTGTGTTTTTCTGATCCAAAATTTGACCTTGACCTCTGACATTTGACCTTTGACCTATGACCTTTATCCGTTCTCCTTTAACTTATCACTTCAACTTCTGACCTTTGAACTCTGGACAATGACCCCCTGACCTTGGAATTTCGACCTTTAACCTCAGACTTTGACTACTGATCTTTATTAAACTTAAATTAATCTTGTATTATATCTTTATTGAAGTTATTAATTAGCAATGATCTATGATTTGCATCACTCACACATTCTATATATCATGCACAGGCGATTATTTCAATAGATAGCTCCAAAACCAAACCAAATCCAACAATTTGACCTCAAAATATTCTAGCCTTGGCCACCTTTAGCCTCTTAAAATAGTGGCTAAGTATATACAGTTTTTCTTATCTAACGTTTGACATTTGTACTTTGGCGTTTGACCTATGATCTTCCCCCTTAACCTATAACTTCGACTCCTGGCATTTGGACCGTGGACTATGACCCACTGACATTTTCCCTTTGAACTTTTACTACTGATCTTTAACCCGTTGATTAATACACTCAACCTTGGGCCTTTGGACTTTCACCCACTTGACTTTCTTACTTTTCTTTTTCCTTTGACTTATATGTATCTCTGATACCTGACCTCGGAACCCTGGCTTTTGACCTCTGTTTTGGCTCCTTTTGGTCTCCTTTTGGCCTCTGGCCTCTGACCTTTACAAAATTCACTTGTTCCATATTTCCGAAATTTGGAAGAATGAACCTTGGATAATAATTTCCACAAAACTAAAGACTTAATGGATTCAACTATCTCAAATGATGAAAGCTATTCATACTTTTGTCCTAAAAAAGTCCTGCTCGAAAGCATTCATCAAGACCAAACATTTTTCAGGCCCTTTCAAAAATTTTGAAAAACTTACGTAGGACCAAAACATAAGGTCGGACTTTCGTGGTAATTTTTTCCTAAAAAAAGTCCTGGTGAAACAAGACATATATCGAACTTTTTTTGTACTCTAGTCCTATTACATCAGTACATTTTTGGGACATAAATAGCAGCAGCATTTGTACAAATTTAGAAAGAAATAAAGAAGTACGTTCTAGTACTTCTTTCCCTATTTCAACTTTTGAAAATTTCAAAGAAAAATTGGCTCTTAAGTACTGATTTGTCTCACACCCAGTACTTTAGCAGGACTTTAGCTGGTATCTTCTTATGACTTCAATGGGACATTTTTATTACTCATTTGATACTTGTAAAATTTAAGCCCGCTCAATTTATATAATTTTCAGAATCTGCCTTCTCTAATTTTTTAGAAATCATTTAGTATATTTGATATAATAGGTAGATATGCTGTGCACTCAAATGTACTATTTTTTTTCAAGCGTGGCATTTCCATTTCCTTCAGCTACAAACGATAAAATAGAAAGCAAATAAAAAAGATAAGAGTTGCAATTTGTAATAAAATCAAAAATAGTGTCAGTGATTGAATTTTCATCGAACACAAGACAACCGCTTTTATCGTAACTCTTTTTAAAAATGCGGCCGACGTTTTTTAATATTTTTTTTCAAACGAAGCAATAGATTTGAATCTTTTCCGCACCAATACCGTCAAACCTTTGCTTCATGGGGCGTAGATAATGTAGAGGCGATCTATTATATCGACGTATCTCTATGTATATTGCGTTCGGGAATATTTATTGGAAGCGCATTGTTGTCAAAATTTCGGTTTCAGTGGGCTCCACCAGACACATACAGCTTGTACAGACATGCTCAGAATACAACTAATATATCCCAGCGACCATCAAATTTCCTCTCTGTAAAGTCTATCAATTGCTGGACAAGGTTCAATTATCCACATTAAAATCACTCTCCAATCAATCAATAACTAAATAATTATCTGAAATAATAATTTCTATAGTTAAGGAGAAATTTTATTTGGCAAAATTTTTTGTAGGTTTTAAACTGTTCTAAAGTATCAAGGCAATGAAACTTTTGTAGATGGGGGAAAAAATTTCCTTTAAGTTTGTGCCAAATCGATTAATATTAAGACTATTATAATATTAAGGTTTTCGGAAAAATGATATTCACGTTTTTCGGCTATAACTTAGCTCGCGAGAGATTATTAGACTTTTTTAGGAAGTTCAACGAATAATTTCCGCTGAATCACTTTGAATTTTGACTCTCCCTGCACCCTTTCCCCTTATGGAGCCCCAACAGTGCCCAAAAAAACTTAAATTTACCATTTTGCGTAAAATAGACATATACACGCTCTGCTTTTCCTTTTATATGCCATTTTTTTTTAGATTACCATTTGTTTATATTTGTATCCCCTTTTAATTCATTGATATACTTTTTTACGTTTAATCAAACAATTAATCATTGTCCGGAGGTCTGATCATCATTTCAAGCATTTTTCGTTTTTTAAATAGTTATTATCTACTTGTGATTTTTTTAAAGAGGCAGAAAACTCTACTTGTTTTTAAATTTAGTTTACCTTTATCATCAATTTGCCATTTTTATCGGCAAAATTTTTGTTTAAAACCATGAAATGTGATAAAAAGGTATGTTTTTTTTCCTAAATTAGTTAGTTACATTGATTATCGATAAATATTTAACTAATTGAAATGTTTCGCAAAGTCTCCAAATAAATAATGTTTGTTTAAACAATTTTTTGTGCATTGATAATGAAAAATTGACATTTTCAATGTATTAGGTGAATAAATAATTTCCACCCGTTTTAAGCAACTTTTTTTATTTATAAAAATCTAACAAAACGCAAGTATTAATGAATGTAGTGGCCATTGGCTTCTACTACTCTTCGCCAACGCCAATCCACCATTTTTCGCACTTCAGCTTCGATTTGAATTTGGTGCTCAGCAAAATTGTTTTGTAAGGAGCAAAAAAGGTGGTTAGGTGACATCTTTGTTATTTTTTCGAATGATATCGTTAATCGGATGGGGCAACGAATAAAACAAAAACTACGCATTATATCAAGACCTGATTATTAACAAGTTCGTAGATATTTTTTGGGAACACAATTTAAGTTTGTTCATCTCTTTTCGTATCTTTTTGTGTGATCAAAATTTGAATTTTTGATTTTTCAAAAATATTCCAAAAGTTGTTATGATAATAATGTAGAGCTTTCAAAAAGCAACGTTTTTCTTTTCCTGATTTTTTTTTATATCGTGCGTTGTTTGGCTTAAAATTTTGATTTTCGATTGATTTTTTTAAATGTTGTAAATGCTATAAATCTGATAAATATTTTTATCGAAAAAAGTCATTAGGATAAACTGTTCTGCTCTCTAAGTACTCTGGATTGCCATACATAAAATGTTTTAATCTTAAAAAAATGGTCTCGAAAATTTTGAAAAAGCTCTAACATTCTGAATTTCTATCCAAAATGGATGGTTAACTAACTTGTTTTTTCTTTTTACGTCCTTGAAATGTGTGCCTAAGCTCGATTCGATCGGTTCATTTTTTCGAGAGTTATCGTGTTTACGGAGGATGGCTGGAAGAAGTAACAGACAGACAAACAGAGATAGAGAAAGACAGTATACTGCCCAGAACGTGAAAGGCAATTCCTTGACACACCACAATCTACGGCAAAGGTACCAACAGTGGATCAGGTTTTAGAAAAAATTTGTTTAAAAATACAATTTTATTCCCAAATTTATTTGTTTTGTAGAAAATTTCTCGTTGATCCTATGAAATACCAAATACAAATTGTCCAATTTCAGCAAACTCTTTATCAGCTTGAGAACTTTTTTTGTCAAGGTATGATTTTGATCCACATTTGGTTGCAGGGTCCAAATACGGATCAGTCTCAGAAAAGATTTAAACCTAGAGTATCATCAAAAAGAGGATTTTCGAAAATAAGTTTCAGCATTGAAAATAATAACCATTTTTTTACGAATAATATCGTTGGTGATCCGTTATATTGAGCCCGGGCCCTATAATGTGGATCACGAAAATTCACGAGAAAGATGAGCTAATGCAAATCAAACGTCAATATATTACTAAAACTAAAAATTAAAAACTATTTCTTTCAGTTTTTATAGTGTCTATTAAATCAGTTATTCGTAAAAATTATGCGCAATTAAATTTTCAATTATTTTCTATTGTCTTAAATCGTTCCTTTTTTAAATCGTCTTACCTATATATACTCATATATCTTATAGCTATAATAAACAAAATTTAAATTTATTATAAGTTGTTTTGATTTTTAACTTAAGTCATATTTGCTTTGTATAGTAGGTATCTGTCCAAGAAACTATTATGTATACTCATTTTTTTTCTCCCTCATAGAGAGAGATTTGTGAAGACCTTAATTTTAAAATCTGCTTTTTAGCATTATTTTGATATAATTCGACCCCAGGAGCTAGGAAATACAATTTTGTTTAAATATCCGTGCTAGATCAGTCATTTAAAAGTAGTTTTTATCGTGTTTAGAGATTTCAAATAAAACATTATACCTTGTTTATATGAGAAAAACTTTTTTAATAATTAAAATACAACAATAAAATACCTAGCGTATTTCTTCACGTCTTTGAGACGCATCGATAGAAATTAAGAACCTTTAAGAACCTTGATTTTATTCCTGTGAGGAAGCAAAATGCTCATTAAATCAGCACAAACTCGGCTAGCCTCGATTAAATTCAGCCCAAAAGTACTTGCACATCCAGTTTCTCTTTTGTACGTGTTTCAGGGATGACCCCGGTTATTTTAAGCCAAGAAAGATAAGAATCGTACTGCGCATTTCCGAGAAAAAAGATTTATTCATATTTAACATTTAAAAATCTGATTTTTCTCGAAAACGACGCAAAATAGGAATAGTAATTCATAGTTCAAAATTTTTCCCTTTCCCGAAATCTATGAAAATGTACCCTTAACAGATGTATATCTTATGTGCTTTAACTAAACAATAAATTGAAAAATATCACAAATCTATTTAAGCGACTAAAATAGCATTTAATTTGACGAACTTCAGGATTTTATTTGCAAAAACCTTTTTTTTTTAGTTGAGTATATTGATATTCCTCTAAAAAAAAAGTTTTTAAAAATAAAAGCTTGAAGCTCGGAAAACTCAATGCTGTTCATATTTTGCGTCGTTTTCGAGAAAAATCAGATTTTTAGTTGTTGAAAATGAGAAAACCTTTTTGCTTAAAAACGCGTAGTACGATTTATTTATTTCTTAGCTTAAGATGTCCGGGGACCATCCCTGAAACACGTACAACAAAATATTTGTATAATTGTGTAATAGAAAGAAGAGGAAATCTGATTATAAAAATAATATAAATATTATACGCAGTTTGAGGATAGGGCGAATAACATGTTATGAAAGCCACATATTTAGAACACAAATAGTTATTGAAATATCAAAGGAGTTATCACACACCGTAATAACATCTAACTTATCCATGATAAGAAACGTCAGAGTTGACAAACTTTATACAAATATTTTTTGTGTATATAAGAGTACTGCACCTTGCGCCGCAATTTAGATTGAAATTTTCACTTCTTAGTTTAAAACAGTTCTCAAAATTCGGTTTTGTAATTGTATCAATTTACGGTAAAAACAATACTGATCCCCATTTGGACTCCTGATCCGGTTTATATTAGGTTCTTTTGCCCTATCTGGGCCTATCTAGCCCGCTGGGTTATATTTTTATTCTTTTTCACATTTATTCATAATTTCACATTTAGCTTAACAATATCTTTATCTTGTTACATGGTAATATTTATTTGTATTTATTCATGCGTTAAAAAATTACAAATTTAAACTGGGTGCGGCAACCCGATGCACAATGTTGTACGTGGAGTAGCCGCAAAAGTTTTTAAATATAAGCACAGACACGAACCACCGAAAGTTATCATCTGTCGTTATATGTCGGTAACAGGAATCTACCAAGTTTATCATATTCATATTTTGATGCTTCGTTATTCTAAAGGCCGAGCCTAGGTTCACCGAAATTCGGTGAGCGTACAACAAGTATTTTCGTTGAGCCCAGGAGAGCAGGAGAAGGGCAGCTAGATTCATCGAAACTCGGTGACCGTAGAACAAATATTTTCGATGAGCCTAGGAACCCTTCGTAATCTAAAATCAAAATTTTTAAAATCATATTTAAATTAGTTTAAAGGGTTCCACTTTGAAGCTTCATTTTCATGAAAATGCTGTGTCCGAAAAGTAGCCAAATTCGCCCCTATTACAATTCCTCTTGTGTAATAAATAAATTGATATAATGATAATAAATTAAATTAACCAGAAGAATAAGAAACGCGTAAATATCTGTTTGAGTCACGCCAGAAATAGGAAGGGACTAATGATAGCAGCTCGCCTGGTTTGTAGGCTACCCATAATACACTTGTGAAGCACCTGTGCTCGGCAGTAAGTCAACCACGAAATAAGATTTCAACGACGATTCCTAGCAGAAATAGAAAAAAGAGCCCTTCTAGAATTCTGCTATCAATCAATTACATCATTTCTATTTTTCACATTAAAAACAAAAAATTATATTTTATGGGTGAAAATCAAAGATTTGGAATAATTCGATGTTGAATTTAATGGAAAAAGTACGTAAGATTAACATAAAACATATTTTTTCTATTCATATTAATTACAATAAGTGCAAAAACAATGGTTTTCGTGTTCTAGACTCTTATCTCAGAATTATAATTTTTTGTATTTGAACACATTTTTCTTATATAAACCATTTACGGTATTTTGTAAGTCAAAATTACAATAAGATCTGTTTCTCGATGCATAAAATATGAAAATTTTATTTTTATTATTCTTTATAATACAATCAACTCAACAGCTTATTACCGAAATAAAAGTCTTATTTTATTGATTTTGTCGCTCCCTTAGCTTGTGTATAGGTATAATGAATAATATTCGCAGAAGCGAACTGGTATTTAATATTGTTTTAAAAATTTAAAGGGATTTTAAGAAATTTTAAAAAATTTAATAGGATTGCAAAGAGTTTCCTAAACTTTATAAAGACTTGAAAGGATTTCATAAGATTTAAACAGTTTTAGAGTATTTTTAATTACTCCAAGGGACTTCACAAAATGTCAAAGGAGTTTTATATGATTTCGATAAATATCATAAAATTTCTGAGCAATTTTATAATAATTCTATAAATTTTGAATAATTTTAAAAGAATTATGGATTTTTGTAAGATTTAAAAGATTTGAAGAAATATTTAAATATTTTAGGGGATTTCACAGGACTTTAAAAATTCCATGTGAGATTAAAGAATTTCCTTGAATTTCGAAAGATTTGGAAGGATCTCACACAGGATTTATGAGATTTTAGGATATTTAAAAAGATTTTAACGGATTTCAGAAAAATTTCAAATATTCAAATTTTTTTGAGGATTTGCAAGGAAGCTTATAATATTTCCGAAGATTTCAAAATTTTTTAGGGGATTGTAAATGCTCTCAATAAGGTTTCTAATGAATTTTCCAAGATCTAATAGGATTTTATAGGGCTCCAAATATTTTAAGGGATTTTAAGGAATATCATCAGATTTCATATTTCAAGAATGTATTCACAAGAATTGCGGACTTTCGTAGGATTTCAAAGGTTTGAAGAGATTTTTAAATATTTTAAGGTATTTCTAAAGATTTTAAATTTCTTACGGATTTTATGATATTTACAACGATTCCTAGGAATTTTCAATAGATTTACATAAATCTAATTGAATTTGCTTGAACATTAACTTTTGATTGATAATTCATATTTTTGTGTTAACAATACAACTATTTTGTAGAAAATTCGCCTTTAAGGATTGAAAATTCAACAATTTGGTTGATTTTTTTTTCTTTTAACTGAAAAATCTTTCTTGGTTGAAAGTTCAACTCTTTTGTTAAAAATGCGTTTATTTTAGCATGTCATCTCTTATTTTGTAATCTTTTTTGATTGAAAATAATCTACTTTGGTTGATGATTTAACTATGTTGTTTAAAAATCGTATTTGTGGGTTGAATTCAACTGTTTTTTATTTTATGTAAAAATATTTGTTGCCTGAAATATCAGCTATTACATTTTTTCTTGAGAATTCATCTTTTTGGTCAAATTATAATCTTTTAGATTGAAAATTAAAATTTTTTTGTTGTTGTCAAAATATCAAATGTTATATTTTTCGTTGAGAATTTATCTTTTTTTATTGAAAATTCAAATATTTGGTTGAAAGTTGAACTTCTTTATTAAAAATTAATTTTTCTTTTAAAACTCATTATTTATTTGGAAGTACAACTATTCTGTTGACAATTAAATTATTAAGTTAAAAATTCAACTACTTTGTGAAGGATTTAAATATTTTGTTAAAAATTAAAGTGTTTTGTTGAACACTTGTGTTTTGAATAGAAAGTTCGTGCTTTTGGATTGAAAATTCAATTGCCATCTAGATCATTAATCTTCTTAATGGTTCGAAATTTCAACTGCTTAATTTAAGATGCAACTGTTTTATTGTTTGGTAACAACTAATCTTTTTTATTCAAAAATTGAACCATCTTTCTTAAAATTCGTTTCTTTTGCTTGAAAGTTCAACTATTTGGTCAACAAATTAATTTTCTTCTTTTGTTGAAAATTCAACTATTTGGCTGAAAACTCATCTTTCTTGGTTAAAAATTCATCTTTTTGGGCTTAAAAGTCAACTGTTTTCAAAAGTATTCGACTTTATCTCTAGAACTCAACTCAATCGTTGAAAATTCATCTGTTTTTGTAGAGAATTCAGTGGAGAGGGTGTTCATATTAGTGACATCACCCTGGGGGGCTCTAGCTTTGAGTTTGATCTGTGACGAAAAGGGGCAGGGTTGGGAAGATTGTTCAAAAAAGTGTGACGTAGTTTTTGAGCGACCACTAAAACTATACAACTGGAAAAAGACATACGTGATACACTAGATAAATAGAACGTAATTTATAAAATCAAATGTAGGAGCTTCAATAAAATTAATTTAAAGAGAGATCTTTCAAAATATAATAAAACATTTCCTATTGTTACTAAATTTTTATAAAACGAAGTATTATCTCGAAATTTCTAGGTATTGTTGATTAAACAATTAAAAGCATTTATAAAATATTCCAAGAAATAGTAGCGATAAACGCATATACCAAGAATGTAAATATTTAGTATCGTAATCATTAATTTTAATTTCATATCTACAGTTCTAATTTATATTAATTATAAGATGAAAAAAATACTTACTAAGAGTTTCCTATTAACATTTCTTGATGAGGAGGTCTAAATTGATCTCGAAAAATATTAATTCCCCGTAGTATAAATAAGACGGAGACAGAGTCAGGTTGGTTTGGTTGTCTCTTTCCTTTTTTTTCCTCTTTTTTCCATCGTTATATAACTGTCTCTAATGAGCTGATTGCACTGTTTCTTGGAAAAAAACTTCCCGTATTTGAATTATTTTTATGCAACACGGTTGCAAAAATGGACTTTTTTGAGTTAATTTTTTTCTAACTTATTTTTTGCCACGTACTTACTTCTCTTTCAGACTTTTTCTACAATTCTGTTATACAATTTGACTTTCTTTGAGTTTCTATTTTTTAAACTTTTTTTCTAAATTTTACATTTTATCTTCTTTAACTCAACTACTAAATATTAAATCATAAATCAAATAATTACTGACGATGCAGCCTGGTTAAAATATGCAAAATATTCGCTCCACGCCTTAATATTAGCAGGATTCTCTGCGCCCCTTCCGAAATTAATAAAGAGATTTCCCTTCGTAATTCGCATTAGAAATTCATAGTAAGACTTGGATTGTCGAGCAATTAAAGCTCTAGTTTAATTGCAGCTCCAATTGTACCTACATCGTTTTCGCGAGAAGCACAGTTAACCCCATTCACCATCCGCGACGAAGCAGCGCCTTCTAATATTCTACATTCGAAACCATCCCCTTTAAGAACCATTGCAACTCGGCCTGAACTTAATGTGATAAAACATGCTATCTAATTAGCCATGCAAGCCTAGTAATTGATTGCGAACGCAATAGACAACTTTTCAACGTCAATGTTGAAATTGCGATAGGAAAAGCAATCAGTCGAGCGTATTTTGATCTAATTTCCGATTGAGCAGTGACAACCCGTTACAAAGTTCAGTAGAAACGCTTGGTAATTGACAGTAAAAAGAGTTTGTCAGCAGATAATAACACACTCAAGCAACTATCAATTACAAATCCTAGCAACGAACAAAAATAACCTTTACCAAAAGCCGTGACGGTAAAATATCCCCTATTAACGGTTAACAAAAATTCCTATCAACGAACAGTAGCAACCATAAAAGTCATTTATAAAAACCACTTAGCAATACCCAAAAGGAACCCTTACCAACAGTTAGAAACGAGACCTTCAAACGGTCATTAAAAACTCCATGACAGCGGTTAATAACAACTCTAAGCAATGGAAAAAAATCCTTAGCAAATCCTAAGCAATCCTTAGCTAGACAATTGTCATTTTCAACGTACACAATAGTTTACGAGTTCAAAATATTTTTCTGGCTGATAAATCTTAATAAGTCAGGATCTTACAAGTTTGGCTTATTTCGATACTACAATTCAATTTCCTTTACAAAAATGACCGCGTTTCCTCAATATAATTTTAGTTCAAAACATAATTTCAGAGCCACTTGACTCTTCAATCTTCATTCTTGTCCTCCTTATTTCATCTTTTTATCTTACACGTTTTATGCATCAGGGTGATCTTTTACGGGGTCCCCCTCCAATCGCAAAAAGGCGGCAGGCTCTCGTAAAAGCCCTTTTTGCACGCAAGCAAGGAAGCTAAAAGGCTGGAATGATTAATGATAAATAGTCGAAGAATTCACCTCGAACATCCCACTGCACTAGCTTTCATAGCTTCATTTTGTCTAAGAATTCTCAAGAGGATATTCTTGCGTGTTTATCAGAGATCACTTCACTCTAGAGTTACAATAAAATTCCGCTTGATTGGAAATAATACCTAAGTAAACTGTGCAAGACATATGTTTATTGACTTGAAGCATCTGATTTAGACAAATACTTTCATCCTGTTTGAAACACTTCATCTGGTGCGCTTTCTTTCCTGAAACTGAGACCACTAACAAAACTGAACAAAAAGATTAATCGGTTGACAAGATCAATTCCTTCAACGTTATATTTGTTCAATCGCAATGCAGTATTGAAATTAAAAATTTCTAGTGCTCAGATATAAAATAATATGAAATTCAGTGCGACTGAATGTGGAATTTTTTGACCTGGTCGAAATAAAAAGCTTTTAAATTTATAGAAATTTGAAATTTCTGAAACTCAAAAGCTTGAATAATATTGTATAGTGAACATTCTAATTAATGGGACGTTTAAAAACTGAATCAAGCTATTTTGAAAATTTTTCCCATCCATAACCTTCTTCGCCGCAGATCATCATACAAATCTTGAACCTCCCAAGGTCACATCACAAATACAAACACTCCCTCCCCCCTAAAAGTGAAAATTTTTTATTTCACTTCATTCAATAAACGGCTAAAATAGAACACAAAACATACTAACGTAATATTTCAACAGACTTCACAGCCCAAAATGCTCTTAGAACAGGGGAATAGGGGTGATTTTTGATGAAAATAGGAGAATAGTAGGTGAATAAATTTCTTTAAATAAAATTAATGTATAATATATAATACAAACGTCTAAGATTACAATTCAAAATATATGGCATTTAAAAAAAAATTGCAACAAAAGAATATTAATTTTCTATACCAAAGAGATGTATTTTGAACGAAAGAGTTGAGTTTTTAAGCTAGAAAGACGAATTTTTGAGAAAAAAGTTGACTTCAAACCCGAAAAGGTGAATGTTAAACCAAGAAAGAAGATTATTCAACCAAATAGTAGAATTTTCAAACAAACAAAGAAATAATTTTTAGGACAAACAGTTGCATTTACAATCGAATATCTGAACTTTTAAGCAAAAGAGGCGAGTTGTCAACAAAACAGCTGACCTTTTTACCAAACAGTTAAATTTTCAAATTACAAAAATAAGTTTTCAAACAATTGGGCGAATTCGTAAACAAAAAATATTTTTGGGTTGACCAAGAATCGAACTCTTGAGAACGGTGAAAAGAACCAAACGCTAGAGAATGAGAATAGAGACTATGGCTTAATGTCTCTATTTATTAAATATTAATAAACTTCAACAAGAGCAGTTGCATTTTGAACCAAATAGTTAAATTTTAAGAGAGGAAAACAAATTTTTTAGAATACAGTTGAATTGTTAATTCAAAAGGACGAATTTTCTATAAAAAAAGTCGAATGTTTAACAAGACTAATTTCGCAATATTCAAATTTTCAACAAAATAGTTGAATTTTTATCTAAGATGATGAATCTTCAACAAAAAAAATTAATTTTTGATAAAGAAGTTTAACCTTCAGCCAAATAGTTCAATTTTTAATCCAAAAAGATTAATTCTTAACGAAAAATATAATATTTGACATTTCAACCTAAAAATATTTCATTTTTCAACTAAAACAGTTTAATTCAACCAAAAAAGAAGAAATTTGCAACAAAGTAGTTTAATCCTCAACAAAAACAAAATATTTTTAACCAAACAGTTGCACTTTTAACCAAAAAAAGATCAAATTTCCACCAAAAGAGATGAATTCGAGTTTAACAAAGAGAAAGTGAACTAAATTGTTGAATTTTTAAGCCAAAATTTGAATTTTTTACAAAACAGTTGAATTTTTTACCAGAAAATATGAATTTTCAAGCACAAAGTTAATTTTTTAACCAAATAGTTTGACATTCTGCCAAAATAATGAAAATTTTTACCCGAAACACCGAATTTCCAACAAAAGCCAGGAAGACGTATTTGCTGCAAAAAAATTGAATTTTCAAACCCGAAAATATAAATTTTTAACAAAAATATTACTTTTCAGTCCAATGTGTAGTTGAACTTCAAACTTAAAAATATTAATTTTAAAAAAGAAAGTGGAATTATAATACAAGCAGTTCAAAAAATTGATTTTCAACCAAAAAAAAGCGAATTCGTATCAACATTGTTGAATTTCCAACCACAGAAATGGATCTTTAACTAACTATTATCAACAAAATAGTTGAATTTTAACTAAAATGATCAATTTTTAAGAAAAAAAGTGGATTAGTTAAATTTGTAGTGTAGAAAATGAATTTTAGATTTAAAAAAAAACTAATTTTTCCTAAAATAGTCTAATCTTCAACCGAATAGTAGAATTTTTAATCAAAAGAGAGGAATTCGGAACGAAAAATATAATAGTATAATTTTTATTGAAAGAGAATTAACCTATAATGAAAAATATTTGATATTCTGATTGTTTTCTATTCATTCAGTTCGCATTTAGGCGAAAAACGAGAAAAAGGGGAAGTTGTTTGAAAACAAAAGAATAAAAGGAAATTTTTGAAGAAATGAGAAAAAAGGGGAATAGGGAAATAGGGGAATATGGGAAAGAGCATAAAGTCTAGTTGTAAAATAAAATTACCGATTTTCATTTTTTTTCAAGCATTTAAAAAATGCCTATTCACACTCATATTTTACATGGGCAATGTCACATCCTGCTTTAACGCCTCCCCCTTAAGTCAAAAATCTTTAAACCCCCCCCCCCCTTCCAGCAGTGTGACGTTTTTCAACGGTCCTATAAGGACCTTTCGTGAAAGAAATTATTTTGACTTAATTATTTCCAATTACAGAAGGTAAACAGTGATTTTTCACCGTCCGTGGAAAATTGGCTCGCGTAGTTTCGACTTTGCAGGACACATGTGTCATTTTAACGGCAACTTTATTGTGTACTTATAGTAAATTTGCGGAGACTGGTTCAATGTAAACGGCCTGTAAGTCGCCGGGATCTGACTCTAATGCAAGGAAATAGGCAAATAGGGGAAACGATAAAGCGGAGAGGACAGTCAGAATATGTGCATTGTACATAGAAAATATGTGTGCGTGTTTGTCTCAAAAAAAGAAAAGAAGAGTCGCATGGGGATATTCCTACTTCTGGCATATGTCGTGGCCAATGACGCGATGCGTCCAGAGTCATGAATATCAGATCAGATCTTTCTTTCCTTATTCAGCCAAAACATGCGAGCTTGAGAAACATGGAAAACCTTCCAGCGAGTTAAGCTCATAAAACATAACAGAGAAGAAGATTCTTCGAATTTTTCCAGTACCAGTTGCTGAAGGTCTGTTCAAGAAATGCCTCACAGTATTTCATAGTTTTTAGCGAATTGATGAGTGCTTGCGTCAGGGCAGCGAGGGAAAAACGTCAATTGAATAAAAATTCTAATTTATAAAAGTGATATTTGAATAGTAAAAAATTAAAAATTATGAAAATCAATTAATGATTAAAAATTAAATTTTTTAGTGATATTTATTAAACTGATATTTGAAGAGCCTAGTCGAGATTCGACTAATTTACTTTAATTATAATCTGACTTAATCTAATTCAACCATACTCCGAGTTCCAAACCGTGAGTCCCCAGGCGGAAATATTATATATAATTATTATTTGATGTTATAGTATTTGACCAGTGAATAATTTTAAAAATATGATGTTAATGTTTTTTTTCTACATGGTCGATAATCAATATTTTGTGAATATTGATTATTAATTTTTATTTTTTAAAGTTGTGAAAAAAAATCTCTCTAGCTCCGCTGGGATTGGAACGCAAGATCTTTCAGATTTCCGGTCTGATGCTCGAACCAATTGAGCTACGGAGATACGAGAAAATTTTCCTCACAACTTCTACAAGTTGAATGTTGACGTCATTCAATGTACTTGCAAGATTTCAAACATGAGAGTTTTTTTAGTATTTGATGTTATAGTTTTTTTGATGAGTGAATAATGTAAATAATATGATGCTAATGTTTTTTGTCTACATGATTGATAATCAATATTTCGTGAATATTGATTATTAATAAATATTCATAAATTTTAAAACTTGTGAAAAAAAGCTCTCCAGTTCCGCTGGGATTTGAACGCCAGATCTTTCAGATTTCCGGACTGATGCTTTAACCAATTAAGCTACGTAGAGACGAGAAAATTGTCCTCACAACTTCTACAAGTTGAATGTCGACGTCATTCAATGTACTTGCAATATTTCAAACATGAGAGTTTTTTTATTATTTGATGTTATAGTTTTTTTGACCAGTGAATAATGTAAATATTATGATGTTAATGTTTTTTGTCTACATGGTCGATAATCAATATTTTGTGAATATTGATTATTAATTTTTAAAGTTGTGAAAAAAATCTCTCTAGCTCTGCTGGGATTCGGACGCCAGATCTTTCAGATCTTTATTAATTATTATTGATTTAATTTATAGTGTAAAGGTGAGAATCCAAACACTTATCAGGTGATGATATCCTAATATCGCCTCCAAAATTTCAGCAATTTAAGTATATTAATTAATAATTTCCCAAGTTAGTCAGTCATTCATCTTAAAATTTTAACAAATTCACGAAAATTTGTATATAGAAAATAGTTAGATCTCAAAAACTTTCCTTACTTATAAAAGTTCAATAACTTAAATTACCTCACACAACTTTAGACTTTTACCAGATAAGAGTTATGAACTATAAAATAAAATTATTGATACTTAAATTATTTATCTGATTTTAATAAAATAATTATATATTTATCTAACAAAATAAAAAAGATCGTACGAAAAGTCACTAAAATTTTAACAAAGTAACTTAAAGATACGTATCGCAATTCTAATTGTAATAAACGGATATTCACGTTAAATATTTACATTCAAGTATTTACTTATGTAGAATAAATCAATTTTTGGAAATCATTGAATTTAAATCTTCACCCTGTCAAATTATATATATATATACATATATGTTAATCGTGATAAGATATCCATATTTTACATTTTGATTTTTCAATAACGCAAATGTTTCATTCCAAATTGCTAAAAAACTCCTGCAAAATGAATGCCATACATACAACAATTAAATTAATACATATATTTTACCATATATTAATTCCTATTATAATTACTGCTTCAATTCTTTCACACATGGTTTGACGGTCGCGAAAGGGTGTCTACAGGTCATCTACAGGGTGTGCCACTAATTTTAATTTATCCAAGTGAAAAATTTTTGAATTATTGGGTACTATTCTAATTTGAGCATACCGGTTCCCAATAAATTTTCTATCACAAATGGACCATCAAATAATGAATCGAACTTTTTATCATGTCTATTTTCATTTTTTAAATCGACAAGAGCTTCCACCTTAAAATGTTTAGGACTCGCTTTCAAATCATAATGAATTTTTGATCTTTCCTTGGCATTTTGAAGTCTCACATTACCTCTAGATTCGATATTATCTAGTTTAAGAAAAAGTTCGCGCAGATGACCAACATACGTTCTTTCAGGAGGTTCTTCAACAAAAATTGTGGGAAATGCGGCTTCTCTACCAAATTCCAAAGTATATAGAGCAAACCCCGTACTTTCATGGACAGCGGTGTTATAAGATAAGACGGCGAATCGGAGCCATTCGTCCCAGTTATGAGGCCCTTCGAAATGGCGCAGATATTCGATCAGAGTGTGATGACTACGCTCTAAAGATCCTAAACTCTGCGGATGATAAGCTACTGATTGAATTTTCTTAATTTCAAATATTTTACACAAATTTTGAATTACCTTACTTGTTAGGCTTATCCCTTGATCAGACTGAATTATTTTAGGACAGCCGTACCTCGAGATGACATTTTCAGCTATTGCTTGAGCAATGGTTACAGAGTCTGTCATTTTTAAAGGGATCGCATCGGAATGTTTAGAAAACATACATTGAATCGTTGAAATGTACTGGTTTCCTCGGGCCGTTACCGGAAATGACCCAACGAGATCAACTTGAATTTTCTCAAATGGTTCCTTTGGTGTATCGGTTCTTACCAGTGGCATTCGCGTACCCCTCCTAAGTACCTTATTTCGCATGCAATTTTTACAAGCACCTAGTACTCTCTCTACATCGGATTTCATATTCTTTCAAAAATATTTTCCCCTAATACGCCGATAAGTCTTACTAATATCCTTATGACCGCCTACCACCGATTCATGGAATTCCTTTATTATTTCGTGTTGTTGATGAATAGGAGGAATAATAATTCCTTCAGAACAAATTACCACGTGAAGACTAGAATTTTTTCAATGCTGCAGGAATATTTGCTCAACTGATAGCCAAGTTATAAAATTCAAGTTGCGGCCCTTATCAGAAATTCTGATTACTTTAATATCTAAATTTTCCATGGCGTTCCTTAGTGCCTAAATAGCGCTAGACACATGGTTTAAGAAGATCTTATCATCTTCTTTATCCTTAACAACCATACTGAAAATGTATCGATCTCTTCTCGAATATACCACAACATCGCCCAATTTTCCCTTTTCATCTTTAAATTTATATACATCAATTAATTAATTTTCAATTAACTCTTTATTATTTTCCGATTCTAACAAACCATCGGAAGAAACAAAATGAGAAATTGGGCCTTTGCCCGTGATTACTTTATCTTTTGTATAAGAAATGCAATTTTGATCATTTATAACTGGACTGGATTCAACATGAGTTACCTTACCCATTTTTCTAAACAAAATTTATAAGTCAGATATCACCCTTTCACTATCGTCCAATTCATCTAGACGAATCCTTGGCCCTCTATCCCATACATTTTCCGAGATAAGGCTCTTCGGTAGTTTTTTCGGCCACATGCTCGTCGACTATTCCAGAATCGTTAGGGGAAAGCTCAGAGTTCGACTTAAAGGCACCTGACGACCCGCCACCCGACTCCCAATTGATCCCCCACATCTTCTTAATGCATTGAAGGCCAAAGGATCCCGATCCCCACATTCGGGAGCTAGATAGATTACTGCTTCCCTCCTGATATTCGGGATCCCTGATTGTCTGATCCAGTGAAATTCCCAGACACTTTGTCCTGTCGCGGAGCCCGTCCCTGAGTGACCTTTTGTGAGATGGCAGTTCCATCATCTCACTTTCAAAGACAAAATGATCATTATTTGTCCTAGCAAAATCACTATTGCTTACATTCATCCAGGCCAAATCAACATTACTCTCGACTCCAGCTTCAGCGTTCACTCCACTCAGGAACACTCGACCAAGCAGTTCATTTATGTCTTGATCATTTTTCTCGACAACCGCATCACACAGCTCCTGCTCAGATGACAGACGGGTATGGTCAGAGTAGCGGAACTTCAGAACACGGCCATCGAGCAACTTTACTGGGAGTGGAGCCTCCTCTTTATATTCAGGGGATTTTCTTGATAATGCGTCAGCATTTGAATTAATTTTGCCAGGCTTGTAAACGATGTCATACTCATATTCGAAAAGCTCGATACGCCATCTTGCAAATCTTCAATTTGCACCTTTTAATTTATGGAGCCATACCAAATGTCGATGATCAGTGACCAAGGTAAATTTACGTCCATAAATATAAGGACGAAAATATTTAACACCAAAAACTATTCCTAATAATGAATTGCATCCCTAAGTTGTTCGAATGCTTTCTGTTCTTCATTGGCCCACTGAAATAGAATATCTTTTTTTAATAAATATGTTGAATGTTCCGATATTTTTTCAAATTCCGAAATGAATCGCCTATAATATCCGACTAACCCTAAAAATTGTTTACTATTTTCCCTTTTTTTAGGTACCGGAAAGAATTTCACCGCTTCTATCTTCCTGGGATCTGGTTTCACTCCTTCTCGAGTTTTTATGTGATCTAAATAACGAGCTTCACGTCTTAAGAAATGGCATTTTTCGGGCTGAAGAGTTAACCCGGCATTTCTCAAGCGCGATAATATTGCCTGAATTTTTATATCGTGATCTTTCAAATCAGAAGCATAGACAACAATGTCTTCCATATAAAAAAAAGAGTTCAATTCCATGAAGACCAGTGAGAACTTAATCCATGACTCATTCAAAAGTTGCCAGAGCATTTTTCAATCCGAAAGGCATACGAGCGAATTCCAAATGATCGTAAGGAGTGGAAAAGCAGTTTTCTCTTGAGATTCTGGATCCATAGGGATCTGATGAAACCCAGAAACAAGGTCCATTACTGAAAAATATTTACTTTCTCCAAGCTGCTCTAAAACATCAGTAATATTAGGAAGTGGGTAAGCATCCGCAATTGTTTTTTCATTTAGGACACGATAATCGATGAACATCCTCCATTTTCTATTTCCTTGAGCTCCAGCCCTTTTTGGCACAATCCACAATGGTGAATTATAAGGTGAAACAGACTGCTGAACTATTCCGGAAGCAAGTAATTCATTCGTCTGTCTCCTGATCTCATCTTTATGAATATGGGGATAACGGTATTGTTTCACATGAACCAGATTATCATCAGTTGTTAAAATTTTATGTTTTAAAAGATTAGTAGCACCTAATTTATCTCCAGGTAGTTTAAATTCATGAAAAAATCTAAAAAATATTGACAATAAGCTTCCTTTCTATTATTCATTTAAATCATCCATTTTTATAACCTTTTGAAATTCTGATAATATTTCAGCTCGATCCTTTTGTTTACCTTTCTTATCCCTTTTGAGTTGAACTGGAGGAAAATGTACCTCCGGTGGTTCATATTCTTCGAGTTCGTTAGCCGGTATTGTTAAATTAACATTTTCATTATTGCTATTTATCGTAAATATTTTTGCAATTCCTGAGCTACTAGTTACTAGACATTCTCCAGCAAAAATGCCGCGACCGCAAGAAAGTCGAGGCTCAGAACACTGCTTCAATAATGTATTTTCTATAATAATCTGAACCAAGGCCTTTGACCTTGCTGGTAATGTTATAGTGGCATGGGTTAAAAGTGGGAACTCTGTACCTCCTAAATGAAGGCAATCATCAAGAAAATTCAAAACTGCATGATGCTGTCTCAGGCTTCAAACACCTAAAATTCCATTTTGTTGAATAGGAAAATTTTGTG
>JAABKJ010000497.1:0-49272 GCA_011634705.1 Andricus grossulariae | reverse complement strand
GTCTTCAAATTTGACAGTTTTTGAAACTTTTAATTTGTAAGTTTTATTTTGTATTTAATATTTTGCAAATTAAAAATTTTATTATAAGCAGAAAATTCTTTTGAATAAAAAAAAAGAAATAATTTTTTTTTTAATTTATCACAATTTATAAGGAAATTGTATACGTACTTTCTCATTTTTTCAACGCGATAATTTCTTTTTATAATCGCACTGAATAGGTAACAAAATACTACGATTTTTACTATCAAACGACGAAAATTGATTATCAAACGCTATCTAACGACCAACTGACAAATCGAAAAAGGATTTTTTTTTAAGTATTAAAATGTGGGGTGCAAGTGGGCAGTTGAGACCCCAATTTTGAAAAGGCCATAATTTTTTAAATTTTGACTATCAAACAACCAATGTTGAGTATCAAACGCTATCTAACCAACAGCAAACGATTCCATAACAAATTTATACCATTTTCCAAAATTGAGGTGCCATTTTCACGGGCAGCTTCGTCAGAACTCGGTAGAGATTTCAAAGATGATTTACAATTTTGGAACAATTTTAGGTTATGTTAATATTTTCCTTCGGAAATCGATTATTTGCAAGCAAAAATATTGGGTTTAAAAGCATATTTATAATCTTAAACAATTTTTTGTTATGCAATGTTAGCGTTTTTCATCGAAAGTATTGTCTTAAATAAAAATCATTTGAATTCAAAAATTAAACTTACAATTTTGAACAACTTTAGGTTATGTTAGTGTTTATCACCGGAAATTTGTATTTTTTAACAAAAACCCAACGGTATCATAATCTATATATTGTATAAAAATATGATATAATAATTCTGAAGTAATTATTATAGTTTTCAACAATTATAACAAATATTGTCCTTGCTTTTCTTTTTTATTATTTTAGATAATAGATGCTATGAAATACAAAAATTTTGTATTAATCTTCATTTTTATTTGGTAGCCCCAGGCAGAAACCCTTATAGTTTGGTTTGGGTGTCCGTCTGTCCATCGTACTTTTTTCCAAGAAGGGGAAGTGAGGGTAGATAAGGCAGAAGTAGGGGAAGCAAGGGGAAATTAGGAGAGGGTAATTGAGGGTAAATGAGATGATAGGGCGGAAGGGGAAATGAGGTGAGAGGAAGTGAGGGGAAATTAGGAGAGAGGAGGTAGGGGAAATAAGGGGAGAAGTAGGTGAATTGGAGGTAGAGAAAAAGAGAAGAAAATAGGTAAGTGAAACTAATGGGGAATGAGGGGA
Source organism: Andricus grossulariae (assembly GCA_011634705.1). Taxonomy (NCBI): domain Eukaryota; kingdom Metazoa; phylum Arthropoda; class Insecta; order Hymenoptera; family Cynipidae; genus Andricus; species Andricus grossulariae. The sequence goes on along the minus strand of JAABKJ010000497.1, from coordinate 48,018 downwards.
GGTGGGTAGGGGGAGTGAGGGGAGATGCGGCGAGGGAAGGTAGTGTATGTGATGGGAAATGAGGGGAGGGGTAGTAGGGGAAGTGAAGGAAACTGAAGGAAGTGAAATGAGGGGAGGAAAATGAGGGAGGAAAATGAGGGGAGGAAAATGAGGAAAGAGAACGTGAGGGAAGTGATATGAAATTAGGGGAAGTGGGAAAAATTATTAGAAATTAGAGTAGAGGAGGGATAATTAGGGCTGGGAAGTGAGGGGAGGGGGAACTGGAAGACAAAAAAGTTGTGGCGGGGGGAGAAGGGTAGAGTGACGGTCCTACTTTCACTTATTTTATATTTTAATTAAAAAATTTTATTCCTACGTAGAAAATAGTAAAGGTTTAAATGAAAGAAAAATTTTAGGTGGGAATTCAACAATCTTGTCGAGCATGGGAATTCCTGGCGTCAGCTTTATTGTGAAAGACATTTTTCGGAATATCTGGAATCTTTGGATGCCACCTATTTTGAACCGCAGCAGGAAACCTGTGAAGAAACCATAGGACTACTACGCGATTTTATTTACACGCTTAAAATCCGAGCTCTCGTTCCCACTAAGTAAATAAAGATTTTTTATGCCGACTAGTGTCTTATGTAATATTTTAATCTGGCTGATCTCTGCAAAGTTCATAAAAAATGAAACATTTTTTTCAAGGGGAGTCATTTTTTGTTAGTCCTAAAATGGTATCGCTTAAAATGGCTCCATTTCATGTGCAAAGATTTTCAAAAAAGTTGATTGGACAGTTTTTGAAGTTTGCAAAATTTTTTTGTGACGCATATGAGCGTATTTGAAACCCCATACGACAGTCCCTTCATCACTGCGGATTAAAAACTTTTTATTTTGTTGTTCATCAAATGGTCATCACTTTGTAAAGTGTTAAAAGCTTCGTATCGTGACAGTTTTTAAAGTTCGTAAGAAAATTTTGTGGCGCATATGAGCGCATTTGAAGACGAATGGCTCCATTTCCGCAATTTTAAATTTCATATAACTGTTGAAGATTTAACACCTGCGTCATACTGCCCCCCCCCCCCAACTGCTATCTTCGCTTATTAGCTAGCGCAAAATTTTTGAGCGGTGGCGCATTTGAGCACATTTGAAATGACGGATGGCTATGATGAATTTGAAAATTTTTTATTATTTCAGAAAGATCGCGCCAGTCCCCCCCCCCCATTTTGATCGCTGATAACTCGGTTATTAATGTAGCGCAAAATTTTTTCTTGATGGCGCATATCAGCGCATTTGGAGATCTTCAAGGTAATGCAATTTAAACTTTTATTTTTCAAATGTGGTTGTGGGGGGGCTGTCCCCCCATGTAACACCAGCTATAACTCCTAGAGTTTCGTGGTGCAAAATTTTTTATTGGTGACACATATGAGCGCATTTGCGGCGCAATTCAGTGGGCTATAAAAAACCCGAAATTAGGAGTGGGGGGGGTCTGGTGTGACTGACTTGTCCTAATACTTCTAGAACACACCCCAATTCAACCCCTAAGAATTGAAAACTTTCACGACCCTGAATTTTCCTATATCTATGGATTTCACATTTTTGTAATTAATTATAAACAAACTAAGCGTCCGATTAAAAAACGGAATACGACTTTTGATTAATTCTGCAATTGTTATAATTAAACCTAAACAAAAAAGGGCACCGAGATATTTCGGAGGCGGATTTAAAGTTGTTTTTGGTTTTTCGATCGGACGCTTAATTTGTTTATAAAATTACAAAAGTTTGAAATCCATAAATATCAGGGCGGTCCAGAAACAATCTTTTTTGGAAAAGTGAAAAACGCTTCTCGATTTAAAAAAAAAAAAATATATATATATATATATAAAATATAAGACGATTTTACAAAATAATTAATAAATTTTCATCTGAAAAAGATTAATTTCCAACCAAATAATTTATTTTTCAATTGAAAAATATTCATTTTCAACTGAATAATTTAATTTTTAGTTAAAAAATATGAATTTTCAACGAACCAGATAATTTTTAACTGAAAAGAATAACGTTTAAGCGAAATTGTGGAATTTTTAACAAAATAATTAAATTTCCCATTAAATAATAAAATTTTTAACTGGAAAAGATCAATTATCAACCAAATAATTTATTTTTCAATTGAAAAATATTCATTTTCAACTAAATAATTTAATTTTCAGTTAAAACATATGAATTTTCAACAAATCAGATAGTTTTTAACCAAAAAGAAAAATTTTTAAACAAAATTGTTGAATTTTCAAGAAAATAATTAAATTTTCAGACAAATAATAAAATTTTTAACTGGAAAAGATAAATTCTCAACCAAATAATTTATTTTTCAATTTAAAAATATTCATTCTCAACTAAATAATTTAATTTTCAGTTAAAAAATATGAATTTTCAACGTAACAGATAATTTTTAACCAAAAAGAAAAACTTTTAAACAAAATTGTTGAATTTTCGACAAAATAATCAAATTTTCAGACAAATAATAAGATTTTTAACTGAAAAAAATCAACCGAAAATATAAAAGTAAACTTTTTCTTCAAAAATAATTAACTTTTATCCAAAATCGTTAGATTTTCAAACAAAGAGGTGAAATTTCTATTTAAAAAAATAAATTTTCAATTATAATTATCAATGTTCTACAAAAAAACTACTTTTTCAAAAATAATGTTCAATTTCCAAAATTCTGCTTATCTACCAACCACAAATAATATACTTTTCTATATTAAGCCGTTTTACGTATTTGCTTACATATTTTAAAAGTGATAAAAATAAGTCAACATTCATATTTATTTATAGCAGACTTCAAACTCCTTATTATTGAAAATTCGTCTTTTTGGATTGAAAATTTAACTATTTCAGTAGAAAGCTCGTCTATTTTGTTGAAAATTAAACTTTTTTGTAAAATTTTTTTTTTTTCAAATCCTTCTAAGTTGAAGATTCCCCTCTGTGGTTGAAAATTTAACTATTTTGTTAAAAATTCGTTTTTTTTTTATAAAATGAACTTTTTGTTGAAAATTTACATTTTAAGGTTAAAATTTTTACTGTTTTGTAGAAAATTCGTCTTTTGGGCTTGAAAGATCGACAATTTGATGCAAATTTGTTTTCCTTCATGGCTAACAAATATTTCTTGGTAGAAGATTTTTATTTTTGACTGAAAAGTGAACTATTTTTTTGAACATTCGTTTTTATTGGTTTAAAATTAACTTTTTCTAAAAATTCACATTTTGGGGTTGAAGATTAAATTGTTTTGTAGGAAAATCGTCTTTTTGGCTTTAAAATTTAACAATTTGATTGAATACTCAACTATTTGGTTGAAAATTCAAATATTTGGTCAAAAAATTAACTTTTTTATTGAAAATTCATATTTCTGAATTCAAGATTCAACTCTTTTGTAGAAAATTCGTATTTTTGGCTTAAAAATTTAAGAATTTGTTTACAAATTTTGTTTTGACTAAAACATTAATTATTTTGATGAAAATACGTATTTATTGTATGAATGATAGAAAATTCAACTATTTGGTTGAAAATTAACTTTTTTGTTGAAAATGCAACTGCTTTGTAGAAAACTCGCTTTTTTTATTAAAGATTCTAAAATTTGATTGGAAAATCAACTATTTGGTTAAGAAATCGTCTTTTTTTATGAATTATTCTTATAAATATAATTTTCGTTGAGAATTCATTGTTTTCGTTGAAAATTAAACTTCCTGGTTGAAAGTTGAACTTTTTTATTCGAAATAATTTTTTAAAATTAAAAATTCATCATTTTAGTTAAGAATATTCATGCATGTATTTTGGTGAAAATTCTTTGTTTTTGATAAAAAAAATTGAAATTTTTGGTAGAATTGGGGTGTGTTCCGAAAATCCTAGAGGGTTGAATCTTTTTGGAGATCTGCGGACATTAAATAAATGTGTTTATTTGATTAAAAAAAATATTTTTCTTGTTTCGTTTTTTGTAAACATTCCGAATTTCAACCAGTAAATATTTTTTGTAACTATAAAATAAACTATAAAATAAAACTATAAAAATGCTAAAATATTTTTTTTTTATATAATACAGTTTGAATTTTGATCCATAGATATCCATTCAAGTGGACAGGGGATGTCACTGAAGATTCCTGTACAGCAGAAGAGTTTCCGGTTAATCATATTCCGATGAATATAATTCTTCCAAAACTTCCGAATCTCACAGAGCTAATTCTCAATTTTGGCATGATTTACTTGAATGATGGTTTCGAGTGGAGGGACTTCCAGTAAGAATTTATAACAGAAATAAAATTAAAAAATATCCGAAAGTTTTTAGGGTTTCATAGGAAATCCTAAAGCCCCATAAAGTGACCGCTGCGGAGCGCAGAAAAATACCGAGAATCTTGGAAAAAATTTTCCTCTTTAAATAGGAACTCTTTTTCAAATTTTAAATTAAAAAAATAAAGATTAAACAAATTTAAATTCAAAAACACATTCACAAAAATAATGAAAATAAAAAATGTTCTTCTTGATAAGAGAAAATACCAAGTAAAAATACCAAATTTGTCCACCGTCTACTCAATAAAAATTAGAAAAAAAATTGGCCTCTTCCAATTCAGAAAAACAATTAATAAGGAAAATTTTCTCCCCCCTTTATCATAATAAAAATGTTAAAAAGAAATACAGATATACAATTATATATATAATACAATTACAAATATAATAAATGATTAATTAAATTATTATTATTACAAATGTTCCCAAAAATTGTCTCTTCGAAGTCAGAAAAAAAAATTCGTCCAATATTATATAATAAGAAAATTTCCTCTTTCAATACAGACACAATTGAAAACCAAAATTTCCTCCCTTCTAACTTAATAAAGAAGTTCAAAATGTCAAATGTTCCCTTTTCCAATTCAGAAAGAAATTGAAAATAAAAAATGGCCTCTTCCAATTCAGAAAAAATAACTAAAATTTTATTCCTTCAAACTCAATGAAAATGATGAAAACAAAAAAGGGCCTGTTCCAATTCAGAAAAAAATTGAGAACCAAAAACTTGTTCCTTTCCAACTCAATAGAAATCTTAAAAATAACAAAAATTATCCTCTTCCAATTTAGAAAAAATATTGAAAATAAAAAGTTCCCCCTTCATCATAATAAAAATGCTAAAAACAAAAAATGGTCTCTTCGAATTCAGAAAAACAATTGATAACCAAAATTTTCTCCCTCCGAACTAAATAAAAACCTTCCAACTTGATAAAGATCTTAAAAATAAAAAAAATTTTCCCTTTTCCAATTCAGAAAAAAATTGAAAATAAAAAATGGCCTCTTCCAATTCAGAAAAAAAAAGTAAATTTAATTCCTTCAAACTCAATAAAAATGATAAAAACAAAAAAGGGCCTGTTCCAATTCATAAAATAATTGAGAACCAAAATTTGCTTCCTTCCAACTCAATAGAAATCTTAAAAATAAAAAAATGTTCCTCTTCCAATTCAGAAAAAATATTGAAAATAAAAAGCTCCCCTTTGTCATAATAAAAACGCTAACAAGAAAAAATATTCTCTTCGAATTCAGAGAAAAAAAATTTCGTCCAATATTATATAATAATAAAACTTCTATTTTCAATACAAGAAAAATTGAAAACCAAAATTTGCTTCACCTTCTAAATTAATAAAGAAGTTCAAAATATAAAATGTTCCCTTTTCCAATTCAGGAAAAAATTTAAAATAAAAAATTGCCTCTTCCAATTCTGAAAAAATAAGTAAAATTTAATTCCTTCAAATTCAATAAAAATGTTAAAAACAAAAAAGGTCCTGTTCCAATTCAGAAAAAATAACTAAAATTTTATTCCTTCAAACTCAATAAAAATGATGAAAACAAAAAAGGGCCTGTTCCAATTCAGAAAAAAATTGAGAACCAAAAACTTGTTCCCTTCCAACTCAATAGAAATCTTAAAAATAAAAAAAATGTTCCTCTTCTAATTCAGAAAAAATATTGAAAATAAAAAGTTCCCCCTTTATCAAAATAAAAATTCTAAAAAGAAAAAACGGTCTCTTCGAATTCCGAAAAAAAAATTCGTCCAATATTATATAATAAGAAAATTTCCACTTTCAATACAGACACAATTGAAAACCAAAATTTCCTCCCTTCCAACTTAATAAAGAAGTTGAAAATAAAAAATTTGGCCTTTTCCAATTCAGAGAAAAATTGAAAATAAAAAATGGCCTCTTCCAATACAGAAAAACTAAGCAAACTTTGATTCCTTCAAACTCAATAGAAATGATAAAAATAAAAAAGGGCCTGTTCCAATTCAGAAAAAAATTGAAAACCAAAATTTACTCCCTTCCAAGTCAATAGAAATCTTGAAAATAAAAAAAAATGTTCCTCTTCCAATTAAGAAAAAATAATAAAAACAAAAAGTTTCTCCTTTGTCATAAAAAAAACGCTAAAAAGAAAAAATGGTCTCTTCGAATTCAGAAAAAAAAATTTCGTCCAATATTATATAATCACGAAATTTCCACTTTCAATACAGGAAAAATTAAAAACTAAAATTTTCTCCCTTCTAACTTAATAATGAAGCACAAAATAAATAATGTTCCCTTTTCCAATTCAGAAAAAAATTGCAAGTAAAAAATGGCTTCTTCCAGTTTATCAAAATTAACCAAAATTTCATTCCTTCAAACTCGATAAAAATTTTTAAAAACAAAAAAGAGCCTATTCCAATTCATAAAAAAATTGAGAACTAAAATTTACTCCCTTCCAACTCAATAGAAATCTTGAAAATAAAAAAAATTATCCTCTTCCAATTCAGAAAAAAATATTGAAAATAAAAAGTTCCCCCTTTATCATAATAAAAATGCTAAAAAGAAAAAATGGTCTCTTTGAATTCAGAAAAACAATTAATAACCAAAATTTTCTCTTTCCGAACTCAATAAAAACCTTCCAAATTGATAAAAACCTTGAAAATAAAAAAATTTTCCTCTTCCAATTCACAAAAAATATTGAAAATAAAAAGTTCCACCTTTATCATAATAAAAATGCTAAAAAGAAAAAATGGTCTCTTCGAATTCAGAAGAAAAATTCGTCCAATATTATATAATAACAAAACTTCTACTTTCAATACAAGAAAAATTGAAAACCAAAATTTCCTTCCTTCTAACTTGATAAAGAAGTTGAAGATAAAAAATGTTCCCTCTTCCAATTCAGAAAAAAATTGATTATAAAAAATGGCCTCTTCCAATTCAGAAAAAAAGAAAAAAATGTCATTCCTTCAAACTCAATAAAAATGTTAAAAACGAAAAAGGGCCTTTTCCAATTCAGAAAAAATAACTGAAATTTATTCCTTCAAACTCAATAAAAATGATAAAAACAAAAAGGGCCTGTTCTAATTCAGAAAAAGATTGATAACGAAGATTTACTCCTTTCCAACTCAATAGAAATCTTAAAAATAAAAAAATGTTCCTTTTCCAATTCAGAAAAAAATATTGAAAATAAAAAGTTCCCCCTTTATCATAATAAAAATGCTAAAAAGAAAGAAAGGTCTCTTCGAATTCAGAAAAAAAAATTTCGTCCAATATTATATAATAACAAAACTTCTACTTTCAATACAAGAAAAATAGAAAACCAAAATTTCCTCCCTTCTAACTTAATAAAGAAGTTCAAAATAAAAAATGTTTCCTTTTCCAATTCAGAAAAAAATAAAAAATAACCTCTTCCAATTTATCAAAAATAACCAAATTTTCATTCCTTCAAACCCAATAATAATGATGAAAATAAAAAAGGGCCGTTCAACATGAAAATTCAGAACTGATGTATCTGATGTATCAATTTTAGATAGTTTAATTTTTATCTTTTTTTATTTTAATCTCAATTTTTAATTTCTTAATTTCAAATCTTCCTTTAGAATATACATTCTTGAATTTTTCCGATCAATTATTTTTCAATTTGAAGTTATTTATTTGATTAAATCTTTAACTAAAAATCGGAAAATTTCAAGATATTACATTGAAAAAAAAAAAAATACAAAACAAGATTACTGTAATATGATTCCAATTTTTGAAATCGTACAATTTTAAGCTTTTTATATTTATATTACATTTATATTACATTGATATTTATAATTACTTGATCAAAATTACTAAATATTTTAATTTTAAAGAAGAAATAAGCACTAAAATACCTGCCAAATATTTTTTCTCGTAATTTAATTTGCCGGACTATTTTCGGATTGATTTTTTGAATAAAAAATTGAAATTGAGGTCATATTAAGATTTTCAGTGAAGGATTGTCTGAATCTTGGCCGAGGTATCAAGGATTGTCTACATTTGAGGAAACTTGTCCTGACAAAAAGCAATTTGGACCAGCCGCGAGTAGCAGCATTGCTACAAGGAGTGGCCGTGAATAATAGCGTGAGTGCTGACTGCAGAAAGGCGTCATTTAGTCGAAGTTGGATTAAGTTTGCTTTGCACAAATGGGATACAAAAATCAATAATATAATGACGATGTTAGTTTATGAACTAGTCACGAAGTCACGATATTCCACTTACAAAGTAATTTGGTTCAGTCAACCAAATATTTTGTTAAGTCATCCAGATATTTTGTTAAGTCAACCAAATATTTGGTTGAAGTAACAAAATATTTTGTTGACTCAACAAAATATTTGGTTGACCTAACTACATTTTTGGTTGTTCTAACCAAATATTTTGGTAGATTCGACATTTGGTACTTTTTTCCAAGGAGGGGAAGTAATGGGGATATGAAGAAAGGGGGAATGGGGAAAGTGATGGGGATATGAGGAAGGGGAAGTACGGGAAATGGGTAGTGGGAAGTAGAAGAAGCGAGGGAAAATTCTGTATGGATATGTAGGGGTAATCAGGTGAAATTTGGGGTGGGGAAGTGAGGTGAATAGGATAAGTAAATTCACGGTGGCCGAAAAAGTTCATTTTTAAAATTCCCTGACTTTTCCCTGATTTTTCTCAGATCAATTTTTTATTTTCCCTGACCATTAATATTCAAAAACCAGGATGTTAATTTAATAATGCAAAATTTTAATACAGAATCTGTTTCATAAACGGAATAAGACAATTCCAAATTCAAAGTGAAAAATTTCAAATTTATTCAATTATTTAACCAAAAAAGTTTAATTTTTGACTTTTATTGTAAAGTTGGGTACTCCAGCTCTTATTATACTTATATTGACTTCAAAAAAAATGGCTTTTTAACAAAACAGTTTAATTTTCAAGAAAGTAATTAAATCTTCAACAAAATAGTTCAAACTTTCAACCTACAAATATGAATTTTCAACGAAATAGTCGAATTTTCAAACACAAAAGATTAGAAGTTAACCAAAAACAGTTGCATTTTCAACCAAATCATTGATTTAAAAAAAAATTTGAATTTTTAACAAAATAATTACATTTTCAATAAAATAGTTGATTTATTAACCACACACTGGATTTTTTCAGTTTCAAAAATGAATTTTGAACCATATAATTGAATTTTCGAATAAAAAAGATTTAACTCGACAGAAACAGTTGAATTTTCAACCTAAAAAGTTGAATTTTCCATTAAAAGATTATTTCTAATCGAAAAATATAGTAGTTAATAATTATAATCTAGTTTTTTTTTCAACCAAAAAGTTGAATTTTTTACCTGAAAAAAATTCATTTTCTACTAAAAAGACTAATTATTAAGAAATCAAGATTTGTCAGTTAAGAAAGAAAAAAAAGTTGTTGAACTTTCAAACAAAAAGATGCATTTTCGGTAAGACAGTTAAATTTTCGACCCGAAAATATGAATTTTAAACACAAAAGTTAATTTTCAACCAATGAGTTGCATTTTTACCCAAAAAAGAGAAAAATTCGCCCAAGGAGATTATTTTTCTAACAAAAAATGAATTTTCAACTAAAAAAGATCAATTTTCAACCAAAAATGAACAAGTTATATTCGAAGTTGAAAAATAAATTTTGAACCGAGAAAAACTCATCTTCAACAAAATAATTAAATTTTCAACCAAAGACATGAACCTTCAACCAAAAAAATACATTTTTAATAAAGTGCTTCAAACTTTAACCAAGAACATAATTGAATTTGCAACCAAAAAATGAACTTTTAACGAATAATGTAATAGTAGATATTTCACATGAAAAATATATTATTGTTAAATAAAAAACAATTGAATTCAATGAAAAAAGACGAATTTTCAAATAGAATAGTTGAATCCTCAACCAAGCAAGATTAATTTCCAACCAAACAGTTCCATTTTAAACCAGAAAACATGAAATTTCTACCAAAAGAGATAAATTTTTAAACCGAAACCAAAAAAGATTCCAGTCGAATTTTCAAGCCCAAAATATGAATTTTCAACAAAAAAATTAATTCTCTACCAAAATAGTTGATTTTTCAATCAAAAAGGATGAATTTTGAACAAGATTTTTATATTTGCAACCAAATAATCAAATTTGTATCTAAAATTATAATCATTAGGAGGAAGTAATTGAAAAAAGGGAAATAGAAATACAAGGCAATAAATTACTAACAAAAATATTATATCAAAGATCAGAATTTTAATCTGGTAAAAATGTTAACAGATAGGAATTTTTAACAGAAGAATCTTTTATAAACAGAATAAAGCAATTTTATATTAAAATTTAAAAATGTGTTTATTATCTTTGACAGTTATTTAAAGTGTCCCTTGTAGAAATTCCCCGGCTTTCTGAAGATTTAAAAAAAAATCCCTGACATTCCCTGGCCAATAAAATTCTCTGACTTTTCCCTGATTTCCAATTGGGAAAAGTGATGATAAATCAGAGAAGGGGAAGTAGGGGAAATAAGAAGAGGGAGTGAGGAGTGAGAAGTAATAAGAGGGGAAGTAAGGGGAGGGGCAGTGATGAGAAAAAATAAGAGGGGAATGAGGGGAGGGGGATTGAGGAGTGAGTAGAATTAGGAAGAGGGGAAGTAGTGGAAATAAAGATAAAGGGAGTGAGGAGAACTAAGAGGAGGGGAAGTAGAAGGAAAAAGGGAGGGGAGTGAGGAGAAAGAAGGTGAGAAAAAGTGAGGTGTAGGGAAGTAGGAGAATCGTGGGGAAATTATAGGAGGGGAAGCAGGGGAAATGAGGATAGGGGAAGTCAGGAAAATAATGGAACGGGAAGTATGAAAATAGCGTGAGGGGTAGGATAATTAAATTGAAGAAAGTGATGAGAAATGAGGAAAACAGAAGACGTGGAAATATGGGGAGGGGAAGAAGGGAGAAATAATAATAAGGGAAGTAGGGGAAATAAGGGAAGGGAGAGTGAGGAGTGAGAAGGAAGAAGAGAGAAATAAGGGGAAATAAGGGGGAATAAGGGGAGGGAAAGTAAGGAGTAATAATAATAGGGAAAGTAAGGGGAAATAAGGGGAGGGGAATTGAGTAGTGAGGAGAAGTAAAAAGAGGAGAAATAGCGGAAGTCAAGGAAAAGCGAAGTGAGGAGAATTAAGGGGTGGGGATGTAAGGGAAATAAGGAGGGAAGTGAGAAGAAATAAGGGAAGAAAAAGTGAGTCGTAGGGAAGCAGGACAAGTGAGAGGAAATTATAGGAGGGAAAGTAGAAGAAATGAGGAGAGGGGAAGTCAGGGAAATATTGGACAAGGAAGTATGTGAATAGCGTGAGTGGGAGGATAAGTAAATTGGCGAGTGAGTGTGAATGATACTAGGGGAAGTGGGGGAAATAAGGAGAGGGGAAGTCGGGGAAATGAGGGAAGAGGAAGTATAAGAATGGGGTGAGGGTAAGTAGAATGAAAAATTAAGAGACTAAGAAACTAACAGTTTAAAAGGTTCAATTTAAAAAATGTCATATTTAACAATTTATAAATTGTTAAATTTGAAACAACTCAATTTTATATTCTGTAATTGATATAAAAGTTTCATTATTAAATTATTCGATATGCAAAATTTTGTAACACAAAATTATTCAAGGTCAGAAGTTTTTTAATTGAAATCGTCCAGCCTTCAAAACTGTATTTTTAATTTTTTAATTTTACAAAAAACTATAAAAAATGGTTCCAAATACAACTTTCGAATAAAAATTTTTTATATGTGAGGTCTTTAAAAGTAAAGCATTTTTATGATTGGCTATTAACAAACTGAACAACTGAATTCTGATTTAAGAAAAAAATATGTTCCCCAAAGTTACAATTATTTAAATTTTGACGCTTATTTAAAAAAAAAAACACCAATTTTTTCTTTAAACTTTTACAGTTTTTAACCTTATTCAAGTATTCAAGTTTTTTATTATTCCGAAATTTTATTATTATTATATTATTATTCCGACGATTTATTTGGAAAAATAAAATTTTTGTTTTCAGAAAAAATCACAATTATATTTTATTTTTTATTTTTTTGTTGAATCTAGAAAAGTTGTAAAAAAATGCCTCTTGCTCTTTTGTGATATCTTGCATTGGTTATATTACCAGAAATTAAAAAAATATATTTTGAAAAAAATAAAAAATGTTGGGATTTCCAGAAAAATTTTTAAATTATATTTTCAAAATTCAAAAAAAAATAAAATTTTTTGGGGTTTTGTAGCCCCGAGCTTCAAAGGAGAGGAAGTGAGAAGAAATTAGGGAGGGTAAGTAAGGGAAATGAGGTGAGCAGAAGTAGAAAAATTGAGGGGAAATGGAGAGGGGAGGTAGGTGTGAAGTAGGAGAAATAAGGGGAAATAAGGGGAGGAGTAGTAGGGAAAATGAGGGGGAATAGGGGAAGCGAGGGGAAATGATGGGCGGGGAAGCAGTTGCAATGTGAAGAAACGAAGGTAAGGGAAGTGAGGGGAAATGGGGGAAGTAGAAGTCAAGGAAAATAAAAGGAGGAAATGTAGGAGAATTAAGTGAAGGGAAGTAGGTGGAATAAGGGAAACTAAGGAGAGGAAATGTAGGGAAAGTGTAGTGAAATGAGACGGTAAGAAGAAGAAATGAGGGCAAATGAAGAAAAAAGGAGAATTGTGGGGAAATTAGAAGAGGGAAAGTAGGGGTTATTGAGGAAATAGGGGAAGTGAGGGGATAAGAAGTAGGTGAAATTTAGGAAACTGAGGGGCGAGTAGGGCGAGTAGCGCAAGTGAGGGGAAATTCGGGAGGCGAAATAAAGGATATGAGGGGAAGTAGGGGAAATGATTGCAAAAAATGGTGAGAAGGGCGGAGGAAGTGAGGGAGGGGAGTAAGGGTGGGGAGCGGAAGGAGAAGTGAGGGTAGGGAATTAGGGGAATGTAGTGGGAGTAGGGGAGGGGAATGTAATGGACATAATAATAACATTTTTTAGGCAAATAATGTTATTTTGTTGACCAGATTATTAATTAATTCTTGATGTTAAAATATTAAATAGTTTCAACTACTGGTCTAATATCTGGATAAACGAAAAAAAATCTGCCTCAGTCCGGATTTGAACCAATTATACCAGTAATCGATACTATTCAATATTTTAAGATATTTTTTTTTTTAATTCCAGATACGAGAAATAGACTTTTCACATTGCAAATTGGGAGATAGGGGTGCCCAGGCTGTAGGTTGTTTTCTGACAATACACAGGCGCCTGAAAGTCTTGCATTTGGCGAACAATAAGATTGGTCCCGAGGGCGTAGCAGGCATTATTCATGGCTTACTGCAAGACCATTCAGTACCTCTGAAACATTTGAATTTGCGACTAAATCCTCTGCAGGAAGCAGGAGGAATTCATGTTTGTGCACGTAGGTTTATCCTTAACAATAAATTTACATACTAATTATAAGTTTATTACTATTTTACGAGACATAAATTATAAACAATATACAAACAGTAAAATAGTAATTATATTCCCTCCAGGCCTCGGACTCACTTCAGAGATAAAAAATTGTATAAATAGTGTCGCAAATTTGAAAAATAGAGTCATAAAATTTATGTGCTTGATGTTCTGAATAATCAAGTGAACGAAATTTTTTACTGATGACTTTGTAAACTATAAAAAGGGCTGAAATGTTTGTTCAATTATATTGGAAATAATCTAAAACTGTGCAATGGAAAAATTACTATATATTTTTTAAGCAAAATTTTCAGTTTTCCAACCTAAGATTATAAAAGTATTAAAAATGAACTTCAATGTTTACTTAAAATGTTATTCCTTAGCCAATACATTATAATAAATTTATTTTATTATGAAATTTATTATGAAAATTTATTTATTTATATATATACACATATACATACATATCCATATACATATGCATATACACACACACAAAGTTCATTCTTTTCGTTTGAAATGTCTGATAACAAATGTTTTGTTAAAATATTTGAATACACTTCAACAACAAAAATATTTCAATTTAAAATAAAAAGCAGTTAGATTTATTCAACAAAAATAAATTTTCAACAAAATACTTGAATCCTTAACTAAAACAGATTCATTTTCAACTAAGCAGTTGCATTTCTAATTAAAAATTTATATTCGACTAAAAAAAATCAATTTTCAATAAAATACAGAAACTTGCAACCAAATAGTTAAATTTGCTACAAAATTATTGAATTTTTGAACCAAGAATACAAATTGTCTATAAAACAGTTGAATTTCTAACCCGAAAATATGAAATTTCAATAAAACAGTTAATTTTCAACACAATAGTTAAATTTTCAGTTGAAAAAATTAATTTTTAACAACAAAAAGAAACGAATTTTCAACTGAAATTGCGAATCTCCAACCAAACAAATAAAATTTTAAGAAAGCAGTCTAACTTTCAAACAAGTAGTTGAATTTTCCGCAGAAAAAGATAAAATTTGATAGAAATATTTAATAGTTGATTTTTTCACAAGAAAGAAAGATTTTAATTTAGAATAAAAAATCAGTTGGATTAAATTAACAAAAATGAATCCTTAAACTAAAACAGATTAGTTTTTAACCAAACAGTTGCATTTTTAACTAAAAAATTGATGTTCTACCAAAAAGACGACTTTTCAACAAAATACAGAAATTTTCAAGCAAATAGTTAAATTTTCATTTGAATTTGAATTTTGAAATTAAAAAAGATCAATATTTAACCAAAAATGGAGTAGTTAAATTTGCATTTAAAACAAATAATTTTTATTAAAAAGCTAATTTTTCACAGAAAAATTTACTTTTCTACCAAATACATAAAGTTCATTCTTTTCGTTTGAAATGTTTCATTACAAATTTTTTATTGAGAATTCGACTTTTTTGGTTAAAATTTTGATTATTTGTTCAAAATTGAACTATTTTCTTGAATATTCAACAATTTTGTTAAAAAGTCACACTTCTCGATTGAAAATTCAACTGTTTTGTAGAAAATTCGTCTTTTTGGTTCGAAAATTTAACAATTTGGTAGTAAATTTAACTATATGGTTGCAAATGTATGTATTTTGTTGAAAATTAGGACTTTTTTTAGAAAAATATCAATTTTTTAGTTAAAAATTGCAACTGTTTGTTTAAAAACTGAACTGCTTCGGTTCCAATTATTATTATTTTTTTTTAAGGAAGTGTCTCGTCGCGTCGTCCCAAAATTTGGGATTACTAGTCCAATATATATTTTTCATTAGCTTTGCTCGTCGTCCCAAAAATTCGTTTTTTTTTTTGATTAAAAATTAATTTTTAACTGAAAATTTCATTATTTTGTTGGGAATGCAAATTATTGGTTGAAAATGAACTTTTTTTATTGAAAACTCATATTCTCGGGTTTAATATTCAATGGTTTTGTAAAAAAAATTGGTCTTTTTAACTTAAAAATTCAACAATTTGGTGGAAAATTAAACTTTTCTGTGAAAAAATGAACTTTTTTGATAAAAATTGATCATTTTGAATGAAAATTTAACTACTCCATTTTTGGTTGAATATTGATCTTTTTTAATTTCAAAATTCAACTCCTTGGTTGAAAGCTGAACTACTTTCTAAAAAGTTAATTTTTTTTTTGGTTGAAGATACATAATTTTATAGTTGAAAATTCGTTTTTGTTGTTGTCAAAAACTAATCTTTTTAACTGAAAATTTAACTATTTGGTAGAAAATTTCTGTATTTTGTTGAAAATTCATCTTTTTGGTGGAATATCAATTTTTTAGTTTAAAATGCAACTGTTTGATTAAAAACTAATCTGTTTTAGTTAAGGATTAATTTTTTTTAGTTAAATCCAACTGTTTTTTTTTTTTATTAAAATCCTTTTTTCTTGTGGAAAAATCAACTATTAAATATTTTCTATAAAAATTTATCTTTTTCTTTGGAAAATTCAACTACTTGTTTGAAAGTTATAATGTTTTCTTAAAATTTGATTTTTCTGTTGGAGATTCACAATTTTAGTTGAAAATTCGTTTCTTTTTGTTGTTGAAAATTAATTTTTTCAACTGAAAATTTAACTATTTTTTTTGAAAATCAACTGTTTTCTTGAAAATTTAACTGTTTTATAGACAATTTGTATTTTTGGTTCGAAAATTAAATAATTTGGTAGAAAATTAATGTATTTTTTTGAAAATTCGTCTATTTTAGTAGAGTATCAATTTTTTAGTTAAAAATGCAACTGTTCAGCTGGAAATAAATCTGTTTTAGTTAAGGATTCAAGTATTTTGTTCAAAATTCACTTTTGTTGATTAAATCTAACTGCTTTTTATTTTCAATTAAAATTTTTTTATTGAAGTATCAACTATTAAATTAAACTATAGGAACTTATCTTTTTTAATAAAAAAATTCAAATATTTAGTTATCAACTTTTTGAAAAGAAGAAAATATTAACTAAAAATTAATCAAATAAAATTTGGACTATCATCACATCCACTGTATAAACTATTTAGTGGATTATTTACGTAATTTGTTGAAAATTTGTCTTTTTCGGTGAAAAATTGATCTTCTCGGTTAAAAATTCAACTACTTGGTTAAAATGTTTTGCATTTTTTGGTGAATTTATCTTTTTCGTTAAAAATGCAACTTTTTGGTTGAAAATCAATCTGCATTGATTCAGGATTCTACCCTTTTTTCCTTTTTGATTCAATTCATTTTTTTTTCGTTGAAAACACAGGGCCACAAAATGAAATCAAAAAGTGCTCCGACCAAACCAAGTGAAATATACTTTTTCAGGTGCGCTGATCACAAATCCGTGACCTTATGACCCCTAAACGTAAGGATCAAGGTCATTTGAAGGTCAACTTAGTCAATTCGAGAGATATCATATTTTTTACCTCAGATTCTGAAAGAGCGGGATATTTTACGTTCGGAAATATTTTTATCCATGGGTCTCAGTGACCTCTAGAAGTCACATGAAGGTCAAAAGCATTCTTTATAATTTCTGAACCTAGTATGTTGTTATGGTTTGCTAATATCAAGGTAATGATCCTTACAAAATAAGTTTTTGGGTGCGCAGGTCACGAATCCGTGGTCCCTATGACCCCTACATGTCAAAATCAAGGTCATATGAAGGTCAGCTTCCTTAATTCGAGAAATATCATATTTTTTACCTCAGATTCTGAAAGAGCGGGATATTTTACGTTCGGAATTATTTTTATCCATAGGTCTCAGTGACCTCTAGAGGTCATATGAATGTCAAAACTATTCTTTAGAACTTCTGAACCTAGTACCTTGTCACGATTTGCTAATATAAAGGTATTGACCCTTAAAAAATACGTTTTCGGCTACGCTGATCAAGAATCCGTCGCCTTATGATGACTACACGTCACGATCAAGGTCATTTGAAGGTCAACTTCGTTAATTCGAGAGAGTTAATTCGTTAATTCCCGTTCTTTCAGAATCTGAGGTCAAAAAGATGATATCTCTCGAATAAACGAAGTTGACCTTCAAATGGCCTTGATCCTTATGTGTAGGGGTCATAGGGGTCATCGATTCGTGATTAGCGCACCTGAAAATTTACGTTCCACTTGGTTTGGTCGGAGGACTTTTTAATTTCATTTTGTGGCTCTGTGAAAATTTAACCATTTGGTTGAAAGTTTAGCTACTTTGTTAATTCATGAGAAATAGTCCAATTTTACCACCCCTACCCCCCTCCAACGTCTTAGGTTATTTTTGGATTACCCCTAAATAAATTCACGAAAAAAAATTTAGTTTGCAAAAATAACGTAAGATAGGGGGAGGGGGGTCCAAAAGTTTCGACTTTAACAAAAGGGAGTATGTGGTTCAAATTGTTGTCATTCGTTAACACAGCGAAAAAGTTCAAAAATCTTTTACAAGAAAAAGTAAAGAAATAGTGGCATTAGCGGACAATTGTGAGAAAATAGTGTCTTCAGTGTCATTTTTTTTAATAGAAAAATATTGTCATCGATCGAAAAAAGTATTAAATAGTGTCAATAGTGTGGTGACTCCGAGGCATGTCCCTCGCAACTCATCTTCATAATGCACTTACACTCCGACCCCGATTTAGTAACCCCTGGTTTAGTAATTCTGATAATTGCTGGCCCACGCAGTTTCTCAGCGTGCAGGGAGAGAGGCGGTCGCGACTCTCGCCTCGGAAGGTCCTCACTGCGCGAGTACTCATTTGAGTATATTGCGCAGTATGATGCATTCAAATTGGAAACAGTTCAGGCACTGTTACTGAATCGTGGTCGGAGTGAACCTTAATTTAGTAAACTGCATAGAATACGAGAAAATGTGAAAGCAGATGAGAGACTTTATAATCGCTGAAGGCAAACATTTATCCCATTATTAAACCCCAAAACGACCACAGGATTTGGGGCTTGACCCGCGAGTACCCACAAAGGGTCAGTCTTTCCTCCAACTTAAATTTTACATAACTTACTCGGCGAATAACGATTTTGTGGGTACATATAGAAACTGGGAGCAGGAATGTTAATTATTTTAGTTCTGGTTCACATGTGCTCGGAATCCAGGGGCATAAAGGTTTATAGTGGAATCCCTGTTTCGGGAAATTTACATTTATTTGCAACATTAAAAATTTAGGAGAATTTTTATTGTGGGAGATAAATACGTGAACAAAGATATGATACAGGTCTCGGACTCACTTGAGAAACCAAAAATAGTGTAAATAGTGTCAAATTTTTTTTTAATAGTGTAAAAATAGTGTCACAAAATTTTCCAAGTATTAAAAATGAACTTCTATGTTTATTCTATCCTATTTATTTATCGCGGGCTTCACAGTCTTTCCCATTTGTTCATTTTGCATTTAAATGCGAACTGAAATAATAGAACTGTTTCGGATGAAAATTAACTTTTTTGTTAAAAACTTACATTTTCGAGTTGAAAATTTAACTGTTTTGTAAAAAAAAATCGTACTTTCGGCCCGAAAAGTAAACCATTTCGTATAAAATTTACCTATTTGGTCAAAAATCAAAATGTTTCATTAAAAATGCAATGTATGGTTAAAACTCAACCTGTTTTAGATGAAAATTTAAGTTTTTTGTTGAAAATTGGTCTTTTTCGGTTAAATTCAACTATTTTTTATATTAAATAAAAATATTATTGGTTGAAATATCAAATATTATATTTTTCGTTGAAAATTAATCTTTTCGGATTAAAAATTAAACTGTTTTTGGTTTAAAAGTTAAACTTTTTTATAAAAAAATCGTCTTTTTGACTGAAAAATTCCAGAATTTGGTATAAAATTCAACTATTTCGTATAAAATTAAACTGTTTTTTTTAGAAAATTCTGTTTTTTTATTGAAAATTAATTCGCTTCAATAAAAATTACACTACATTTTTGGTTAAATATTCATATTTTTTAGCTTAAAATTTCAACTATTTAATTCAAAATTTTTAGAAACAAAGAAAATATAGACTAAAAATTAATCAAATAAAATTTTGACTAATATCACATCGATTGTTCAAAATATTTGGTTGAAAATTTATGTAATTTGTTAAAAATTCGTATTTTTTGGTAGAAAATTCATCTATTTGGTTAAAAATTTATGTATTTTGTTGAAAATTCGTCTTTCTGGTAAATATTCAACTATTTTGTTAAAAATTTATATTTTTGGCAGAAAATAAATATTCTTAGTTGAAAATTTAACTATTTGGGGAAAAATATATGTATTTGGTCTATAATTTGTGTTTTTTGGTAGAAAATCAAATTTTCTTATTAAAAATGAATCTGTCTTTGTTGAGGATTCAAGTATTTTGTTGAAAATTTGTCTTTTTCGGTTAAATCCAACTATTTTTTATATTAAATTAAAATATTGTTGGTTGAAATATCAAATATTATATTGTTCGTTGAAAATTCATCTTTTTGGATTAAAAATTAAACTCGTCTCTTTGACTGAAAATTTTCAGAATTTGGTATAAAATTAAACTGTTTTGCAGAAAATTCGTTTTTTTTTTTAAATTAAAAATTAATTCGCTTCAATAAAAATTACACTACATCATTTTTGTTTAAAGATTTATATTTTTTAGCTTGAAAATTCAACTATTTAATTCAAAATTTTTAGAAACAAAAAAAATATAGACTAAAAATTAATTAAATAAAATGTTGACTAACATCATTTCCATTGTTCAAAATATTGAGTTGAAAGTGTATGTATTTTGTTAAAAATTCATATTTTTGGCAGAACATAAATCTTCTTAGTTGAAACTTTAACTATTTGGTAAAAAATATATGTATTTTGTTTAAAATGCATATTTTTTCGTAGAAAATCAAATTTTTTGACTAAAAATGCAATGTATGGTTAAAAATGAATCTGTTTTTGTTGAGGATTCAAGTATTTTGTACAAAATTTGTCTTTTTTGTTTATATTTAACTATTTTTCATATAACTGTTTTTGATTTAAAATTAAAACCTTCTGTGGTTTAAATATCAGCTATTATATTTTTTGTTGAAAATTGGTATTTGCAGATTGAATAATTGATTGTTGATAATTCATCTCCTTGGCTTGAAAATTCAACTACTTGGTTGAAGGTTGAACTACTTTGTTAAAAACTAATTTTTAAGTTGAAGATTCATAATTTTAGTCCAAAATTTATTTCTTCAATTGAAAATTTGACTATTTTTATTGAAAATTCAACTATTTGTTTCAGAATTCACGTATTTTGTCGAAAAATCGCCTTTTATTAATTCTCTTGGTTCAAAATTTAACTATTTGGTAGAAAATATATGTATTTTGTTAACAATTGATATATTATGGTAGTTGAAGATTTAAATAGTTTGTTGAAAATTCGTCTTTTTTAGTTGTATTCAACTGTTTTTATTTCAACATGAAAATCTTTTTTGGTTTAAATATCAACTAGAACACTTTAGCTTGAAAATTCAAGAATTTGCTGGAAGATTCAACTGTTTTGTGGAAATTTTACGTAATTTGTTGATAATTCATCTGTTTCGTTCGAAATTCAACTATTTGGTTAAAAACTCAGTTGTTTTGTTAAAAGCTCGTCTTTTTGGCTTGAAAATTCATCATTTTGGACAGCCCCTAATCAGCCATTGAAACAATTTCTACCCAATTGGTGCAGAAGATAAACAAATATTTTTAAAGAAAAAGTAAAGAAATAGTGGCATTAGCAGACAATTGTGACAAAATAGTGTCTTTAGTGTAATTTTTTCGAAATAGTAGTAAAATAGTGTCATCATTCAAAAAAAGTGTAAAATAGTGTAAATAGTGTGGTGAGTCCGAGGCCTGTAATTTTGATATTTTCGTCGATCTCGATCTGCATCTGGAATCATAACACTATTCATAACTAGGCACGCGTGTTCATGTCATAGGGTGATGAATGGTCAATCAATTTTACTGAAAATTTACTACACTATTTTAAAAATCGTCTCTGAAATCGTAATCCAGTTTTATACATTACGGTAGGTTGAAGAAACAAAGTTTAGGAAAGCGGAAATGGAACTATATGGAAAAGTAGGGCATGAGGACCCTAACAAGTATAATTCATTCGGATTCGATACATAAACGCCTTATTTTTGTGCGTCAACAACATATGTTTTAAAAAATTCTTATTTTCGTAATTTTTATGTTTCTGTGGATCTCGATTTGCATCTGGAAACATGACATTGTTCATAACTGGGCACGCGTGTTCATGTCATAGGGAATGGTTATTCAATTTTACTGGAAATTTACTTCACTAATATCAAAATCGTATCGAAAATCGTAATCTACTTTTATACATAAGAGTGGGTTCAAAAAACAAAATTTTGAAAGTCGGTAATGGAACTAGAAAAGTAGCGCATGAGGACCGTAAAAGTATAATTAATTAGATTTCGATAGATAAAGGCCTTGTTTCCGTGCGTCAACAAAATATGTTTCAAAAAATTCTTATTTTCCTAATTTTTATAATTTCGTGGATATCGATCTGCATCTGAAAACATAACATGAATAATAACTGGGCACGCCTCTTAATGTCATAGGAATATGAATGGTTAATCATTTTTACTGGAAATTTACTTCACTATTTTCAAAATCGTATCGAAAATCGTAATCTACTTTTGTACATAAGAATTGGTGAAAAAAACTAAACTTTGGAAATCGGTAATGGAACTATGTGGAAAAGTAGCGTATGAGGACCCTGCCAAAGTATAATAAATTCGGATTCAGTAGATAAGAGCCTTATTTTTGCGCGTCAACAAAATATGTTTCAAAAAATTCTTATTTTCTTAATTTTTATATTTTCGTGGATATCAATCTGCATCTGAAACATAACATTAATAATAACTGGGCACGCCTCTTCATTTCATAGGAATATGAATGGTTAATAAATTTTACTAGAAATTTACTTCACTATTTTCAAATATGTATCGAAACTCGTAACCTAGTTTTATACGGTAGGGTAGGTTGAAAAACCAAAATTTTTGAAATCGGTAATGTAACTAGTAAAGTAGCGCATGAGGACCCTGACAAGTATAATTAATTCGAATTCGACAGATAAAGGCCTTGTTTTTGCGCGAGAACAAAATACGTTTGCAAAAATTCGTATTTTCTTAATTTTTATATTTTCGTGGATATCGATCTGCATCTGAAACATAACAATAATAATAACTGGGCACGCCTCTTCATGTCATAGGAATATGAATGAATAATCATTTTCACTAAAAATTTAAATCACTATTTTGAAAATCGTATCCAAACTCGTAATCTAGTTTTATACATTAGAATAGGTTGAAAAAAATTTGGAAATTGGAAATGGAACTGTGTGGAAAAATACGTCAACAAAATATGTTTGAAAAAATTCTTATTTTGTTAATTTTTATATTTTCCTGGAAATCGATTGCATCTGAAAACATGACATTAATAATAACTGGGCACGCCTCTTCATGTCATAGGAATATAATTTATTAATAAGGGAAACGGGTTAATGATATAATAATAATAATAATAAATTTCTCTGGAAATTTACTTCAATACTTTCAAAATCGTCCCGAAACTCGTAATCTAGTGTTATACATTAGGATGGGTTGAAAAACAAAGTTTATAAAAACGGAAATGGAACTATATGGAAAAGTAACGCATGAGGACCCTGGCAAAGTATAATTCATTCAGATTCGATAGATAAACGCCTTGTTTTTGTGCGTCAACAAGATATATTTAAAAAAAAAATTTATTTTCGTGATTTCTATATTTTCATGGATCTCGATCTGCATTTGGAAACATAACACTAATAATAACTGGGCACGCCTCTTCATGTCATAGGAATATGAATGGTTAATAGATTTTACTAGAAATTTATTTCCCTATTTTCAAAGTCGTATCGAAACTCGAAATCTAGTTTTATACGACAAGGTAGGTTGAAAAAACAAAATTTTGGAAATCGGCAATGGAACTAGAAAAGTCGCGCATGAAGACCCTGACAAGTATAATTAATTCGAATTCTATAGATAAAGGCCTTGTTTTCGTGCGTCAACGAAATATGTTAAAAAAATTCTTATTTTTTTAATTTTCATAATTTCGTGGATATCGATCTGCATCTGAAACATAACATCAATAATAACTGGGCACGCCTCTTCATGTCATAGGACTATGAATGGTTAATAAACTTCTCTGGAAATTTACTCTACTTTTTTTAAAATCGTCTCGAAAATCGTAAGCAAGTTGCATTCATTAGGGTGGGTTGAAAAAAAAAATGATGTGAATCGAAAATGGAACTATGTGGAGAAGTAGCATATGAGGACCCTGACAAAGTATAATTCATTCGGATTCGATACATAGAACGCCTTTTTTTTGTGTGTCAACAAACTATGTTTTAAAATGTTCTTATTTTCGTAATTTTGATATTTTCGTGGATCTCAATCTGCATCTGGAATCATAACATTAATCATAACTGGGCACGCCTCTTCATGCCATAAGAATATCAATAGTTAACCAATTTGACTAGAAATTTACTTCACTATATTTTTATATCATCTCAAAAAGCGTATTCTAGTTTTATACATTAGAGTGAGTTAAAAAAAAAATTTGAAATCGGAAATGGAACTGTGTGAAAAAGTAGCGTATGAGGACCCTGACATAGTATAATTTTTTACCAATTTTTTTTCAAAACCCCTAACTTTTCATCGACTTGATCAACAAAATTCCCTGACTTTTCCCTGATTTCCAATAGATTACTAGCAAACATCAAAATAAATCGATATCAAATCTCAAATTGAAATTGCACTCCTTTTATAAATGTGAATATTGAATCTCAACCCATATTGCAATAAAGTCAGAATTAATTCGACTATTGATCACTTGACGCGTGAAAAAGAGTATAAAGGATTGAGACGAGAATAGAAATGAATTATTCAATGTTTTTTCAATTGTTAATCGGATACAAAGGGGAAAATAATGTACTCTAAATGTCACATGCACCCGGCAATGTGATCAATACAATTCTGGTTGCAGTCGCAAGCTAACCAGCGGGCATTGCACAATACGTCCTTTAAATGAAAAACCATCGATGCGAAAAACGAGTCCAAGTAGGCAACTGTCCAATGCAGATTGATAAATTCGAAACTTCATCTCCAGTCGAGACGACAACGTCTCTTGTATTATAAATGGCACTTTTCATCCATTTTTCAATAAGAGTACAATATTATTTAGCGTTACAGATTCCATTAAAATATAAAAACTTCTACTACAAGAAAAAATAAATGAACTCAATAAAATTTGAGTGAATTTAAAAGAATTTAAAGGAACTGAGAAGAATTCGATGAAATTCAAGGCAAATAAAAAAAAATCAAGTCATTTTAAATACCTTCAAGTGAATTCATTAAGTTTGGAGTGAGTTCAGAAAAAATTAGAGGAATTCGAAAGAATTTGATGTAATGCCTATAAATACAAGATGAGCTTAAAAGACTTGAGGGTGAATTAAAAAAAAACTGAGCAAAAATCCTTTGAATTGAGAGAATACGGAATGTGGAACAATTCAGGGAGAATTAAAAACAAATTTGCAAGAATTTAAAAGGATTCATAATGAATTCAACAAATTTAAGAAGGATTCATAATGAATTCAACGAATTTAGGATAAATTGAAAAGAACTTACGTTGAATCCCAAATGCGTTCCAAAAGTATTAAGAAAATTATTAAAATCCTAAATATTCTGTTGATTTCAGTAAAACTGTTCTGAATTTGGATGACTTTAAGGAAATTTGAGAGAATCCAGGGAGAATTAAAAAAAATTGAAGAAAATTGAAAGAATTTAAAATGAATTACAAATAAATTCAAATGAACTGAAAAAATCCAAAACATTCCACTGATTTCAGTAAAATTAGAGTAAATTTAAAAGGATTCAACGGAATTGAATATAATTAAGAAAGAATAAAAAAAATCCAGAGAATTAAACAAATGTTAAATAATTCAGAGTTAATTCCAAATAAATTGAAACAAATAAAAAAATATAAAAAAATTGCCTTGATTTGATTAAAATTTGAGTGATTTTAGAAGAATTTGATGGAATTCAAGAGGATTCAAGGAGAATTAAAAAAAAATTAGGCGGATTCAAATAATTCAGGATCCAAAAAATTTAAAGGAATACCGAGTTAATTTCAAATGGATTCAAACGAATTGGAATAAATCCAAAAATTTCCATTGATTTCAGTAAAATTTGAGTGAATCCAAAAGAATTGAAATAGAATTCAAGAGCATTCAGGAAAAAGTAAAAAAAAATCATTAGAAAACTACAAATTTTAGAGGAATTCAGAGTTAATTCCGAATGAATTCAAATGAATTAAAAAAAATTAAAATATTACATTGATTTCAGCAAAGTTGAAATGAATTTTGAGGCATTCACGAGAATTCGATAAAATTCATAGGGATTCAAGGTGAATTTAAATAC
Source organism: Andricus grossulariae (assembly GCA_011634705.1). Classification (NCBI taxonomy): domain Eukaryota; kingdom Metazoa; phylum Arthropoda; class Insecta; order Hymenoptera; family Cynipidae; genus Andricus; species Andricus grossulariae. The sequence goes on along the minus strand of JAABKJ010000497.1, from coordinate 21,843 downwards.
TTCAAGTGAATGGAACAATATTTCAAAAATTTCATTGAATTCAGATAAATGTAAGAGAAAAGAGTTCAGTGAATAAGACACTGATAAAATTCAAAAGAATTCAAGGAGATTTGAAAAGTCTTCCGGATGAATTGAAAGAATAGAAAAAACCCAAAAATGATCCTTTCAATTCAGTAAATTTCAAGGAAATTCCAAAGAATTCTGCATGATTCAAAATAATTCAACGGAATTGAAGATAATTCAGGGAGAATAAACAAAATTCCAAAGAATTATGGCTGATTCAAAAGAATTCAACAGAATTGAAGATGATTCAGGGAGAATAAACAAAATTCCAGGGAATTCAAAATAATTAAAAGAATTGCGGATACATTAATAAGAATTTAAGGTGAATTCCAAATAAATTCCAACAAATTAAAAAAAATCAAAAACATTGCCTTGATTCGATTAAAATTTGAGTGAATTTAGAAGAATTTGACGGAATTCAAGAGGATTCAAGGAGAATGAAAAAAATTAAGTGAATTCAAACACTTCAGGATACAAAAAATTAAAAGTAATGCCGAGTTAATTTCAAATGAATGCAAACGAATTGGAATAAATCCAAAAAATTTCCATTCATTTCAGCAAAAATTTGAGTGAATCCAAAATAATTCAAATATAATTCAGTAGCATTCAGGGAAATGAAAAAAAGAACAAAATTCCAAATTTCAGAGGAATTCAGAATTAATTCCAAATGAATTTAAATGAATTTTTAAAAAATTCTAAATATTCCATTGATTGCAGTAAAGTTGAAATGAATTTTGAAGCATTCATGAGAATTGGATCGAATTAATAGGAATTCAAGGTGATTTGAAAAGTCTTCCGTATGAATTAAAAGAATAGAGAAAACCCCAAAAAAATACGTTGAATTCAGTGAATTTCAAAGAAATTCCAAAGAATTAAGGGAGAATTGAAAAAAGATTCAGAGAATTCAAAAAAATTTAAAAGAATTCAGGATACATTAGTAAGAATTCAGGGTGAATTCCAAATCAATTCCAATAAATTAAAAAAAATCAAAAACATTGCTTTGATTTGATTAAAATTTGAGTGAATTTAGAAGAATTTGACGGAATTCAAGAGCATTCAAGAAGAATTTGAAAAAAATTAAGCGAATTCAAATAATTCAGGATACAAACAATTTAAAGGGATACCGAGTTAATTTCAAATGGATTCAAACAAATTGCAATAAATCCAAAATTACCATTGATTTAAATAAAATTTGAGTGAATCCAAAAGAATTAAAATAGAATTCCAGAGCATTGAGGGAAAAGTAAAAAAAAAAATTAAAAATCCAAATTTTAGAGGAATTCAGAGTTAATTCCAAATGAATTTAAATGAATTTTCAAAAAATGTAAAATATTCCATTGATTTCAATAAAGTTTAAATGAATTTTGAAGCATTCAGGAGAATTCGATAAAATTCAAAAGAATTCAAGGTGATTTGAAAAGTCTTCCGTATGAATTAAAAGAATAGAGAAAACCCCCAAAAAATACGTTGAATTCAGTGAATTTCAAAGAAATTCCAAAGAATTAAGGGAGAATAAAAAAAATTCCAGAGAATTCAACAAAATTTAAAAGAATTCAGGATACATTAATAAGAATTCAGGGTGAATTCCAAATCAATTCCAACAAATTAAAAAAAAAATCAAAAACATTGCCTTGATTTGATTAAAATTTGAGTGAATTTAGAAGAATTCGACGGAATTCAAGAGGAATTAAGGAGAATTAAAAAGAACTCGGCGAATTCAAATAATTCAGGATACAAAAAATCTAAAGGAATACCGAGTTAATTTCAAATCGATTCAAACGAATTGGAATAAATCCAAAAAGTTTAATTTTTTTCACTAAAATTTGAGTGGATCTAAGCATTCAGGGAAAAGTAAAAGAAAAATCAAAATTTTAGAGGAATGATGAGTTAATTACAAACAAATTTAATTGAAATTTAAAAAAATCCTAAATATCCATTGATTTCAGTAAAGTTGAAATGAATTTTGAAGCATTCAAGAGAATTCGCTAAAATTTACAGGGATTCAAGGTGAATTAAAATAATTCAAGTGAATAAAACAAAATTTTAAAAATTCAAGAAAATTCCATTCAATTCAAATAAATGTAAGAGAAAAAAGTGGATTTCAAAGAAATTCCAAAGAATTCTGGGTGATTCAAAAGAATCACAGGAATTCAAGAGAATTCAGAAATAAGTATAAACCTAAAATCAATAGAGGTAAACGCTTGGTTTATTTATTTTAATTAATCGAAAAAAGAAAGAAAATCTTATCATTTGAAGAAGTGATTATAGTGATTCTATTTTTAAAAAGCGTTTTAGGGGAATTAAAATTTCACTCGCAATAAAGTGAAAATCTTATTTATCAAAAAATATTATTTATTGATAAAATTATTTTATTTATTTAAAATTTATTTATTTCTGGGAAATTTTACTCACGGTAGCAAAGCGATTTTTTCGAAAAATATTACAACTAGATCTAGCGACTGCAGTCCGGTATACAGTCTTAGCTGGCGCGTTGCATTTTATAGGCGCAAAAGAACGCTCAATATTCAATTACATAAAAAAACACGAAATGAACATTTTTCGAAAAAATGGCTTTGCTACCGCGAGTTGAATTGCCTTCAGATTATGTGGTTCAAATAATACATTAAACAGTGCATCCTCGTAGACGTATTATGTATGCGGCGAAAACCCGAGTATCTTAATCCCCTTAAGTAACACTGTGGCAGTCCTGAATTTTGATAAATCTCTATCGTAGGAATATTGACTATTGGATACTCTATTTGCTAAAAAATTCAAATTAAAATAAATAGATAAAACAAAGTAAAAACCCCTTTCGATATTTCATAATCACCAATCTTTGTTTTGAAAAAGAATAAATGAATCAAGCAGATTGGTTGCAAACGGCAATATTCTTTTCTGTAAACACAGGATACTCCGTCACCGAGTTTATAAGCTTTTTCATCATTCGTTTATATGGAAACGAGTCGGAAGTAGATGGAAGATTTAAAAAACGGGAAACGAAGCAAAGTAGGAAGAAGGGAGAAACTTTGTAGCAAATGGAAATTTGCGATAAGCCGGATATGCGGGAGGCATTGGTGGTTCCACTGGGAAAACGAGCCGGCGAGCATCGTTTCTCCTCATTCCTTCTTGACTATATTTGATCCATTCCTCTCTTTCTGGCTCTTTTTTTATATTATTTTTCCCGACAGATTGGATTTCGTCGAATCGACGAGTCGAGCCTCGAATACCTTCTTTCCAATTTGCGATGGGCCACCGTCTGCGCAAACGGGTGTCAGCAAAATCGGGACCCGGCATGCACGACTGATTCGTACCAGCGGCATAATGCGGGTAATGAGAGAAGGATGAAGAAAAAGAAAAAGAACCGGGAAAAATATAGAAAATCCAAATCAGAAGCTTTCAAAAGAATCCCGAAAAAAGACGAAATTGGTTGCTTTTTGAACGAAAACTCCACAAAGGCGTTTAACGAATAGATTTTATAAAAATACTGAAAAATACTTCAATTTGAACCGAGTAGTTGAATTTCAACTAAAATTATGTAACTCCAACCAAAAAATGGATTTTTAACAGAATAGTTTAGCTTTCAACCAAGTAGTTAAATTTTCAACAACAAAAAATGAATTTTTAACCGAAAAGATTTTCTTCAAAAAAAGAGGAACTTTCAACAAAATGCATAAATCTTCAACAAAAAAAGATAATTATCAATTAAACAGTTGAATTCTCTACGGAAGGGGTTTCATTTTTAACCCAAAAATACGAATTTTCAACAAAACAGATGAATTTCTAACTAAAAAATAACTTTTTAACAAAATTGTTCAATTTTTTGCAACAAAGATTAATTTTTAACCAAATAATTGAAGCTTTAACCATGAACACGAATTTTTAACCAGGAAGATTAATTTTCTGCTAATAAACACTAATTTTCAACAATAAACATGAATCCTTCAGAAAAAAATGAATTTACAATAAAAAACGGAATAGTTACATTTCCAGTGGAAAAAAAAAATTTTAACCAAAGAAATGAATTGTCAACAAAACAGTTCAATATTCAACAAAACCATTTTCCACTAAGATCAAGAATTTTCAACCATAAAAACAAATTTTTAATGTCGTTCCATTTTGAACCAAGTAGTTGAATTTTTAATTAAAGAAGATCAATTTTTAACTAAAAATGAAATAGTTAAATTTTAAGATAGAAAATTAATGTTTAACTAAACAGTTGAATTTTCATCCAGAAAAACTTTTCAACGAAGAAGATTAATTTTTTTACAGAAAAAAAAAGAATTTTCAGCAAAAAAGTTAAATTTTCAATCACACAAATAACTTTTTAACAAAATTGTTAAATTTTTTACAATATAGATTAATTTGTAGGCAAATAATTAAAGTTTCAACAACAAACATGAATTTTTAACCAAGAAAAATAATTTTCTACTAAACAACAGTAATTTTTAACAAAAAACATGAATCCTCCAGAAAAAAAATATTTCAACTAAGATCAAGAATTTTCCAACCAGAAAAAAGAAATTTTAATTAAAGAAGATCAATTTTTAACTAAAAATGAAATAGTTAAATTTTAAGATAAGAAACTAATTTTCGACAAAACAGTTGAATTTTCAACCAGAAAAAGTTTTCAACGAGGAAGATTAATTTTTTACCGAGAAAGAAGAATTTTCAGCAAAAAAATTAAATTTTCAATCACAAAAATAACTTTTTAACAAAATTGTTTAATTTTTAACAATATAGATTGATTTTTAAACACATATTTAATTTTCATCAAAAACATGAACTTTCAACCTAAAAAAAAATTTCTAATAATAAACACAAATTTTCAACGAGATACACGAATGTTCCGAAAAAAAATTTTAATTTACAATGAAAAATGGAATAGTAAAAAAATTATTTTTAACCAAAGGAACGAATTTTCCACACAATAGTTCAATATTCAGCAAACACATTTTCAACTAAAATCAAGAATCTTCAAGCAGAAAAATTAAATTTTAACAATATAGTTCTATTTTCAAACAAGTAGTACAATTTTCAACTAAAAAAGACAAAATTTTCCAATAAACATAGAATAGTTACATTTTCAGTTAAAAAACTTTACTTTCAACTAAATAAAAAAAAAAAAACAATTTTTAACAAAACAGTCGAATTTTCAAAAGAAAAAATACTTTTTAATAGAATTGTTGGATTTCCTACAAACTACATCAATTTTTTGTCAAAAAGTAGAATTTTCAACTAAAAAAGATAAATTTTTCACTGAACATGGAATAGTTCAATTTTCGATGAAAAAATTAATTTTCAACAAAACAAAAAAAAAAAAAGAAAAATTTTCAACAAAACAGTTAAATTTGCATCCAGAAAAAGTTTTAAACAAAGAAGGTTAATTTTTTACCGAAAAGGAAGAATTTTTAGCAAAAAATTTAAATTTTCAATCACAGAAATGACTTTTTAACAAAATTGTTTAATTTTTAACAATATAGATTGATTTTTAAACACATATTTATCAAAAACATGAACTTTCAACCAAAAAGATTAATTTTCTAATAATAAACACGAATTTTCAACGAGATGCACGAATCATCCGAAAAAAAATTTTAATTGACAATGAAAAATGTACTAGTAAACAAATTATTTTTAACCAAAAAAACGAATTCTCAACAAAATAGTTCAATATTCAGCAAAATCATTTTCTATTAAAATCAAGAATTTACAACCAGAAAAATGAACTTTTAACAATATAGTTTTATTTTCAACCAAGCAGTTCAATTTTCAACTAAAAAAGATAAATTTTCCACCAAACATGGAATAGTTGAACTTCCAGTAAAAAAATTATTTTCAACCAAACAAACAAATTTTTTAACAAAACAGTTAGATTTTCAAAAGAAAAATTAATTTTTTACAGAATTGTTGAATTTACCACAAAATACATTAATTTTTTATCAAATAGTAGAATTTTCAACTAAAAAAAAAACTTTCCACCAAACATGGAATAGTTAAATTTTCAGTAAAAAAAAATTATTTTCAAGCAAACGAAAAAAACTAATCTCTAATAAAACAGTTGAATTTTCAAACAGAAAACTTACTTTTTAACAGAATTTTTGAATTTCCTACAAAGTACAGTAATTTTTTATCAGATAGTAGAATTTTCAACTAAAAAAGATAAATTTTCCACTCAACATGGAATAGTTAAATTTTCGGTAAAAAAAAAATTAATTTTCAGCCAAACAAAAAGAAAACGAATTTTCAATAAAACAGTTGAATTTTCATTCAGAAAAAGTTTTCAAAAAAGAAGATTAATTTATTACAGCAAAAGACGAGTTTTCAGCAAAAAAGTAAAATTTTCAATCAGAGAAGTAACTTTTTAATAAAATTGTTTAATTTTTTTACAATATAGATTAATTTTTAAACAAAAATTTAATTTTCACAAAAAAAATGAACTTTCAACCAAGAAGATTAATTTTCTACTAATAAACACGAATTTTCAACAAGATACACGAATCATCCGAAAATAATTTTTGATTTACAATGAAAAATGTAATAGCAAAAAATTATTTTTACCCAAAGAAACGAATTTTCAACAAAATAGTGCAATATTCAGCAAAACCGTTTTCAACTCAGATCAAGAATCTTCAACCAGCAAACTAATTTTCAATAATGTTCCATTTTCAACCAAGTAATTTTTATTTTCAATTAGAGAAGATCAATTTTAAAATAAAAAGAAATAGTTAAATTTTAAGATAAAAAATGAATGTTCAACTAAACAGTTGAATTTTTATCTTGAAAAAGTTTTCGACAAAGAAGATTAATTTTTTACCGACAAAGACTAGTTTTCAGCAAAAAAAATTGAATTTTCAATCAGGAAAATAACTTTTCAACAAAATTGTTTAATTTATTAAAATATAGATTAATTTTCAAACAAAAATTAAATTTTCATCAAAAACATAAACTTCCAACCAAGAAGATTAATTTTCTACAAATAAACACGATTTTTCAACGAATTACACGAATGATCCAAAAAAACTTTAATTTACTATGAAAAATGGAGTACTAAAAAAATTATTTTTAACCAAAATAACCAATTTTCAACAAAATAGTTCAATATTCAGCAAAACTATTTTCAACTAAAATAAAAAATCTTTAATCAGAAAAATGAATTTTTAACAATATAGTTATATTTTCAAACAAGTAGTTCAATTTTCAACTAAAAAATATAAATTTTCCAATAAACATGAAATAGTTAAATTTTCAGTTAAAAAACTTTACTTTCAACTAAAAAAACAAACTAATTTTTAACAAAACAGTTGAATTTTCAACCATGAAAATTAATTTTCAACAAAATTGTTGAATTTCCTAGAAAGTACACTAATTTTTCATCAAATAGTTGAATTTTCAACCACAAACATGAATTTTCAACGAAAAAGAATAATTCTCTGCCGAAAAAGACGAATTTTTAACAAAATATATGAATTTTTAACCAATAAATGTGAATTTTCAAATCAAAAAAATAAATTTTTAGCCAAATAGTTGAATTTTCAATTAAAAATATATATATTTTCACGAAAAAATGTTACAGTTACATTTTCAATTGAAAACATTAATTTTCTACCAAAAAAGCAGACAAATTTTCTACAAAGTAGTTAAATTTTCAAATGGAGAGCTGAACTTGCAATTACATGTAGGTACTATAAGTTCAAAATGAATTTTCAACAACAAAAATCAATATTTTTGAACAAAAATGGAAAAGTTACTACAAGTGGATTATTATGGATTACAAGTGGATCAATATGAATTTCAAGTGGATGACTAAGGATTACAAGTGGATTACTGTGGATTACAAGTGGATTGATGTGGGTTACAAGTAGATTACGGTGGACTACAAGTGGATTCTCATGGATTACAAGTGGATCAACATGGATTACAAGTGGATTACTAAGGATTACAAGTGGATTACTGTGGACTACAAGTGGATTACTGTGGGTTAGAATGGGATTATTATGGATTACAAGTGGATAACCATGGATCACAAGTGGATTGACATGGATTACAAGTAGATTACCATGGATTACAGGTGGATTACTATGGATTACAAGTGATTACGATGGATTGCAAGTGGATTACTAAGGATTACAATTAGATTACTCTATATAGCACTGGATTACTCGGAATTATTTTCCCATCGCTTTAAGCCTCACTAGAAAAGTTTAATAAAAAAACAAAAATAAGTAAAAAGTTCTCCCCGCCTTACCAAACTTGTCCCTTCTCTACTTCCCCCACTCCTCTCTACCCAGCAAACATTCCCCTTCCTACTTCCCTGCCCCAGCCGTCACCTCGCCCCCCTTCTCTTCCTCATTTACAATAATTTCCCCTACTTCCCCTCTTCTCATTTCCCCTCACTTGCCCTACTACCCCTTCTCTTCTTTCTCCTCACTTCTACTATTTTCACTCGCCCCAATCCTCCTACATTCCCACCCCTCGTTTCCCCTCATTTCCCCTGCTTAAGCTCCCCTCACTTCCCCTATTGAGCTCCCCTTACTTCCCCTACTTCCATCCCTTATTTATTCTCACTTTTACTTTACTCATTTCACTTCAGTTCTCACAGTTCCCCAACCCTTATTTTCTCTCACTTCCCCTACTTTCCCTTCCCTGACTACTCCACACTTACCCAACTTGGAAAAATGTGTCACGGACCCACACTCGACCCAAATTGTAAAAGCTTCTGCCCGGGGCTACGAAACCCCGAAAAAAATGGAGAAGAAATAAATGCCAAATAATAATTTGGAGGGAAGTTTGAAATGGAAGCCCAGGGATGCAGGTCCTTCAGCCCCACCGTTAATCCAACTCTGATTGTTCAAAAGCATCATTGGCCGGCTCACCGGAAATATTCTCTGCAATTTCATTTCCTCTTTCCCAATATTTCAACCCGGGTCTGACGAGGCAATACGCGACCGATCGACCTTCTCTTCACCTCTCTATCACCAGCCCAGCTCGCAGGGAATAAATTACTTGCACGTACCTACCAGCCGTCTTATTACGCTTTGAATTGACGGGCTTTGAAGCTCACAGATGATGATATCGATATATTGTGATCTTTTGATCTCAAAATTCCCGGTGGAATGCGTCGGTGAAATGGAGGTATAAAGCAAGGGAAGCTGGGAAGAACATAAAGAGCCGAAGTTGTTACAAGACCAAACTTTCCAAGTTAGGTACCTACTCCTGGTATTGTGGTATTTCCAAGTAAACAACGCACACGAATTTGCTCTTATTCTGCACAGCAAGACATTTTACAACAGACATCTCAGGGCTTAAACTAAGCTTAACGAACTTGCGAGATTACGCCTGCGGTTGACGTATAAATGAAAAATTGACGTTGTAAAGGCTGCTCAACTGCCTTTGTGAAAACTAAACTGTTCAACAAAATAGGACCTGTGTGTTCATGGAATGAGATGTATCACCTCCAGGGTAGTCTTCTCTGCTGAACCCAAATCTGTCCAAATGGTTTTTAAAAAGAGTTTGAATTTAAGAGAATAACCTTGACTTTTTCAGTCAACTGGGTGTCATTCTCTTCGTTTTCTGATGCAGAACTTTAAAAAAAGTCTATAGTTCCAGCTGCAACTGTTTGGAAGATACATTGCAAAGAAGTATTGATTGTAAGCTGCTACTTTTGACTAGAAACTTTTCCTCTTGCATGCTCGACGATGATAAACATTTGGTTCATCAGTCATGATGAGAGTCCAGCAGTAGTCTGCTAAAGCTTCCACACTCCACTTACAGTGGTACCTCTTTTCGATTGCAGCAATGTCTTGATGAAATCATGCCCCGTATTCAGCACTAGCTGATCCCAAATTTTCTGGGAAGAGGTTCAAGTGAGAATGAAGAATGCAAATCTTCAAGTTACATGTTTGCTTTCATTTCCTGGAAGTTCTGCAACATAGTGTTGATTAGGTGTTTGTACTTTCTGGATTTCGTGATCCCTAAAAAATGGTTTGTAACAGATTTAACTGACAACCAACTTCATCTCTCTAGCTCAGTCTAGCTCTTTTCGAAATTGTTCCAACATCAGTTGTCGGACTTGTAGTCTATCAAAAACACCTTCCTTGATTTTAGCTTCACTACGCTTAGGGTTCACCAATTTGATACAATTTTTTACGATGCCGAGCTTGACACAGAATGGTATAGAATGACATCAATGGAAGATTCGTTGAGGATCAACCAGTGGTTTTTGAACAAGTTTATTTTTCCTGGATCTAACGTCTTTCACTCTGACCAAACTTTAACATTATAATGTTGCTCTCATGCTCTGCTGTCCCAGGTGCTTAGAAAGCAGCAAAGTTTTTTATAGCCAGATTGTAATCCAAGAAGAATCACTATGACTTTAAAATCATCACAGATAGACTATTCGATTGGTATTGATGGATATTCATTTTCGTTGTAGAACAGCTTTCAAGCTATGTTTATTTGAATTGAATAAATAAACGTCAATTCTCTCGCAGGTGTTCATCACCAAAACTGTTCAAGTCCATCTACATCAGTACAATAAAATCATATCTGGAAAAAAAATGTAATTAAATCTTCTTCACGATTTCGGTAACAGATTTTCAGACCTTTTTCAGCAAATTTTTTTCGATCAGAGGCTAGGATTTCAGCCTCATTCATTGATAAATTCAGGTTCCTTATCAATCATGCAACTATTTCTGATCGAATGATCCCAAATATTTCACTTTTTTCAGTAAAATTGGATTGAGCTTATAATAACTCGAGGGAATTCAAAAGAATGTAATAAAATTTCTAAGAATTCGAGGTTAGTCTAAAAGACTTCAAGATGAAATTTAAAAATTTAATTGTTTAGATCCATTTACTTGAGTAGAATTGAGTGAATTTAGAAGAATTTAATTGAAGTCAACAGAATTTAGAATAAGTTAAAAAAATTCAGAAGGTTCCGAAGAATTGAAAAAAATGTTAAAGATTTCAGGATGAATCCATAAGAATTCAGGGGAATTCAAAATGAATGCTCGAGTTGGTAAAAAATTAAAAAATCTAAAATATTCCACTGACTTCAGTAAAATTGGGAGTAGATTTAGAATAATTCAAAGAAATTCAAGAGACTTTGATGAAAATCGTTAGAATTTAGAAGAATATGATTGTACCAAATTTTAATAATCAAACAATTGTCATCGAATCGAGGAAAATGGGAGTGGAAAAATGGAAAATTCAACAGAATTAAATTGAATTGAAAAAAATTCAAAAATATTAAAAAACTTGATTGAATTCGTTTTTAGAATCAATTTACAAAAATTCAACAAAATAAAAAATTAACTGAATTTAGAAGAATTCAAAAGAATTTAGCTAGAATTAGTAAAAAAATTGTTGCAAAGAATTAAAACAAATTCTGATGAATTTATGATAAATTATCAAGAATTCAGGGTGAATTTCAGAATAATTCTAATGATCAATTTGCTAAAAAATCCAAAAATGCAAAATAATTATATTAAAAAAAGGTCAAGGGACATGAGAAGAATGTGATGAAATTTAGAAAAATTCCAGAGATTTCAAAAGAATTGGATGAAATGTCTAAGAATTTAATATGCGTTTAAAAGACATCAGGATGAATTAAAGTTTTTTTGGATGAATTAATACGAATTCATCGTAAAGTCCAAGAAAATTCAAATGAATTGAAAAACATCCCATTTTTTACTGATTTTAGTAAAATTGAAGTCAATATAGAAATCAAGGGAATTCAAGAAAATCCGATGAAATTCATAAGAATGGAAGGTGAATTTAAAATTCTTCAGGGTGAATTTAAAACCAAAATGAAAATCCAAAAATGATCCATTGAATTCAAAGGATTTCAAGGGAATTTCATAGAATTCAGGGTGAATTCCAAAGAATTCATAGAAATTAGAAAAATTTCAATAAAATTCTCCTTAGACTGGAAAATCCCAGACAAAACCACAAAGGTTTAAGTAAAATTGAGGCGGAAAAGATTTCAGCGACTAATTAGTTAGAAAATGAAGTTAAATTTGTGGTACTTTTTACGGACTCCATCGGGATTTTGCAGTTTACTGAGTTTCTCAGACCTATCAAAGAGAAATTTAATTTCCGTGTGGCTTTTCCATCAAATTAAATGCTCTCTAAGCCGATTATGTAAGGGGTTTTTTATACTTGTAGTAGAGTGTACTAATTTTTTTTAGAGCTGCACTTCCAAAGAAAATATATAAATTTATTGTATAACTGATTTTAAGCGAAAAAAATCAACTAAATTCTCAGGAGGAATTATAGGATATTTCTTACTTTATAAAAAAAAATACAAATTTTGCTGTTAAATTATTACTTGGGGCCAATAATTTTCGAAGAAGAAAAAATCTGCCTCAGCCCGGATTTGAACCGTGAACGCGACTATGCATGAGAGAAGTATTAACCAACCAACCATAGTTCTTTATAAATTATTTGTCTGAAGTAATTGTAATTGTAATTGTTTTAACTGCTGAGGCAGTTTTTTTATTCTACAAAAAATTGTTGTTCAAAGTAATAACATTTTCTAAAAATAAAAATTACCTCGCTCTCCAGAAATATTGCAGTGCATTAAATTCACCTCTGACACAAACTTACCTGAAACAAACAAGAAAACAATTATAAGTAACCGAATGATGAAATGAAACGAAAATTTATGGCCATTTTTTATTTTTATTTTGAAAACATATAATGAAGCGATGAAATAATAACGTAAGGTAAAATAAATTACGTAACTGATTTTCAACAAATTCAAAAAATTTTCCACAAATAAAGATTTTTCAGTCATGGAAGAGAAAAAAATCTTCTGAATTGTTAAATCTTCAAGCCAAAGTACGAATTTTCTGTACAAAAATTGAATTTTCAACTAGAAAATATGAACTTATAGCAACAAAAATTAGTTGACAATGAAATAGGTAGACCTTCATTCAAAAAAAAATAAAAAATTCAACAAAAAAGGTAAACTTTCGAGCACAAAGAAGAATTTTCCACTAAAAATATGAATATTAAACAAAAAGAAAATTTCCAACGAAATACTTAAATTTTCAAGAAAAAAGTTGAATTTTCAACCAAAAAGGATGAATTTTAAAGAAAATTTGAACGCATGAAATTTTAAATTGCTTACTCTTGATCCTCTGCAGTTATTTTTAACTTTTTTACATTTTAATTGGATTTCGTTAATTTAAAAAATGTTTAATTAAAAACATTTCAAAATTAAAACTCTACCGCCCTTCGAAAGGGTTTCTGTACGCAAATTATGTATTCTTCAATGTTTTCAGTTTATTTCAAGTTTCCAAGTTTTAATTGAAAACCCGTCAGTTTTTAATTAAGAAAGCATTTACAGGATTTCAAATAATTTCTAAACGTTTCTAAGCATTGTAAAAACATTCTGCAAATTTATAAAAATTAATAAAAATTCTAAACATTTTCTAATCATTTCCAAAATTTCTAAACAAAGGAATTTCAGATGATTTCTAGGAATCAAAAAAGATTCTAAAATATTTTAATAGGATTCAATAGTTTTTTATACGATCATTTAAAACAGAAATCGAAGTTACATTTAACTGCATAAATTTGTCGAAGAAAGGATTATTTGGGGAATTCAAATAATTTCAAAATTTTTCAAAATTTATGAAGCATTTTAAATGATTCTAAGGAATATAGAAAAATTTATGGGATTTCCCGAGCTTTCAAAAACCTTTCAATTGATTATGACGGATTTTCACAAAATATTGAATTTTTTTAAAGTGTTTATAATTATCCTAACGAATTTTATGAAATCTCGTATAAATTTATAGAATTTCGTAAGCTTTCATAAGATTTCAAGACATTTTAAGAAATTTTGATTTTTTTTAAATTCTTATTATGGTTTTTTTATATTTTATTTTTTTCATCTCATAAGAAAATAATAATAACCTGCATATGGATTTTTAATTGTATAAAAGAAAATAAGATTTTTTATTTTATTTTTTTTCAACTTTTCTTGCGGCGGGCGTAGGAAAATACGAAACAGTGTGGGAAAATAGGAAGGGGCATGGGAAAATAAAAAAGAAGTCAATGTTGAGTAGCGTGAAAAAAATGAAAGGGCGTGGGAAAATAGGTAGGGGCGTTGGAAAATAAGAAGACGCATAGGAAAAGGGTGGTGAAAATGGAAACGGCGTGGGAAACATGAAAAAGCGTGAGAAAGACGGAAGGGGCGTGGGGAAATATGAAACATCGTGGAAAAATAGGAAGGGGCGTGGGAAAATAAGAAAAAAGCGTAAGAAAATGTCGAATATCATGGGAAAAAAGGGTTTGGGGAAATATTAAATAGCGCGGGAAAATAGGTAGGGGCGTGGGAAAATATGAAAAGCGTGGGGAAAAAGTAAACTGTGTGGGAAACATGAGAAAGCGTGAGAAAGGCGGAAGGGCGTGGGAAATATGAAACAGCGTGGAAAATATGAAACAGCGTGTGAAAATAGGAAAGGGCGTGGGAAAATAAGAAAAAATCGTAAGAAAATGTGGAAAAGCATGGGAAAAAAGGGTGTGGGAAAATATTAAATAGAATGGGAAAATAGGAAAATACATGGGAAAATATGAAAAGCATGAGGAAAAAGGAAGTGGCGTGGGAAATATGAAAAATCGTGAGAAAGGCGAAAGGGGCGTGGGAAAATAGGAAGGGGTATGGGAAAATAAGAAAAAAGCGAAGTAAATGTGGAGTACCATGAGCGAAAATGAAAGGGCGTTGGAAAATATTAAATAGCGTGGGAAAAGGCAGCGGCTTGGGAAAATAGGAAGGTCGATAGGAAAATATGAAAATTGTGGGAAAAAGGAAACGGCGTGGAAAATATGAAAAAGCGTGGTAAAATAGGAAGGGGCGTGGGAAAATAAGAAAAAATCGTAAGAAAATGTGGAATAGCATGAAAAAAGGGTGTGGGGAAATATTAAATACCGTAGGAAAAGAGAAAGGGGCATGGGAAAATATAAAAAAAAGCGTAGGAAAATGTGGAATAGCGTGAGCAAAAATAAAAAGACGTGGGAAAATATTGCATGGTGTGGAAAAAGAGGTAGGGGCATGGTAAAATATGAAAAAAGTGTAGGAAAATGTGTAATAGCGTGGAAAAATTAAAAGGGCGTGAACAAATATTAAATAGCGTGGGGAAAGAGGTAGGGGCGTGGTAAAAGAGGTAGGAGCATGGGAAAATAGGTAAGGGCGTGGGTAAATAGGAAGATGCATGGGAAAATATGAAAAGCGCGGGGAAAAAGGACGCGGCGTGGAAAATATAAAAAAGCGTGAGAAAGTCAGAAGGGGCGTGGGAAAAAAGAAAGGGGCGTGGAAAAATATGAATTAGCGTGGGGAAAGAGGACGGGCGTGGGAAAATAGGAACGGACGTGGCGTAATATAAAATAGCATGGGGAAAAAGAAAGGGGTATGTGGAAATATAGAATGGCATGGGAAAAGAGGAAAGGGCGTAGGAAAATATGAAAACGCGTGGAAAAGTAGGAAATAGCGCGGAGAGAAAAAAATTTCGAGAAATGCTTATGAGCGAATCATATTACTTTATAAAGTAATATGATGCACTATAGCAGATTACAAGTTCGGTTCTCAACTATTACTGGGACATGTATAAATCCAAACTGAATTTCGAAGCGTGTAGTTTCTTCTTGTTAGTTTCACATCTAAAAACTTCTTGTTATGTTTTTCTGTATTTTCAGTTTCAACTTTCTACACGTGATTCACCTTATTAGAATCGCTCTGTTGTTACTGATTTTGAGAAGGGAAAAATTTACTATCAGCCGCAAAACAGATGCGACTTGTGCTTCAACTTTGTGGTGCCATAATGATACACCCTTCTGAATTATGTTTGGATTCATAGTCCTATCAGTAATGAGTCATTACTCGCAGAGCTACCGCCTGATCTAAACCGAAGTTAAAAGACTCGCATGACGGTCCATTATCATCCAACTAATTTACAAAAGGAAAAGCAAAGTATTTTCAACATTGAAGTGAAGGTTTATTGGTAATACTATTTACATTGGAAGTTCGCGTCTTATTCTAGCCGTGTGGGTATTGGGACTTTTGAGCTTTTGAGATGTAGCTGGGGGAAGGGGTATCGCGTACCTTGGATTCGAGAAAATACTACGAGAGGCAGGGAGTGTGGTGGTGGGGGGGGGGGTGTCCTTGGTTTGGCTCTTCTTCGCTCGGGTTAGGGTTGGAGCGAAAAAACCAGAGAGATGTGGCTTGGACCGAATCCCGGGGAGATCTGACTTCTTGGTCTCGCGGACCGTAGTTTTATGGGCTTCGCTTCAGCGGCGGCGCAGCACTCGCGACGCAGCCGAGTGGGGGTTTACTAGCGAGGATCGTTTCATCGATGTCGCTGGGAGGGAGTTTCGCACGATTGGTTCGCTCTCGCCACGCAAAAGTCTACGATAATTGGATGAACAGCTAACCCGCGCTTGCGCTGTAGGTTGCAATAAAGACTTCTACATTTTTACGGGGCTGCGCGACTGAGTTTCTTTAAAGTCAAAAGACAGGTGAGATTAGGATGCACAGGCGACGAAAAAAAAACATGGATGTTTGCCAAATATTTTTTATGGTTATAAATATTATTTATAACCATGAATATAATTTGGTGAACATTAAAAGGCTGTTAAGCGAATCATATTACATTATGAAGTAATACGGTGCGCTATAGCAGATTACAAGTTTGGCTTTTTAACCATGACTGGGACGAGTATTAATACAAACAAAATTCCGAAGGTAGGTCCCCCTTGTCAGTTTAAAATCTACAAACTTTTTGGTATGTGTGTCTGTATTCAGTGCAAACTTTCTACAACGGATCCACCTTATTCAGATTCTCCTATCATTAGTACTTTTGTGGAGGACAAATTCACTTCACTCTAATAAAAACTTCACCCACTAGAATAATTTTATATACCATCAAAGGAATGATTACTCGCTGAAGTTTTTCGTCTAGATTTCCCTCTGAAAGTTGTCCCCTGGGATGATTTTATGAAAGTAATAGATCCAGCCCTCAATTCTGAACTTTCTTTGTATATTCTACTAGAATAGTATACTTTCACCGCACCGACGGCTCAGAAGAAGTTCTTATCTCGAAGGGGCTGTATCATCCGACACAAGCATAGATAAAGTTCACTTTGCTCCTTAAGGGCGAGCGCCGCCGCGCCGCCAGTGTACCAAGTAATTTCGTGCGTGCCTCGAATTGTATCCAGACTCCCGATCAAAGGCGTCTCGAACTCTCTTTACGATGGTGGTTACGTGCGGATGAGCTCTTGAACTTTTGCCCAAAGGAACCGATTCCAAGGAGATCAGAGAAGCCAACTTATGAGAAAGATCTCTACACATTTCTGGTTATTGAGTGAAACTTATTCCTTGATGAAACGTTGATCTTCCTTCACTAAACTTAATTATTAATTTCAAATTAATCTCAGAAACTTCTATCTCCTTTTGTATATTTTTCGTCAGGGAGCTTCATCATTACCGCTCATCATTATCTGACACTCTGGGGTTACTTGGATGTGGCAGTTGCCTTTTTAACCAAATAGTTGAATTTTCAAGCCAAACAGATCAATTTTTTAAGGGACAGTTAAATTTTCAAATCGAAAAGTTGAATTTGCGAGAAAAAATTTCATTTTCAGTCAACAGAGATGAATTTTCAATCCAAAGGGACAATTTTTCAACGAATAACGAAACAGTTATATTTTCAGTTTAAAAAACTGATTTTCGACAAAAATAAAAACGAACTATCAACCAGTGGAGTTTAACGAAGAAAGACGAACTCGCGAGTTTTTAATTCCAGCCGGGGGAAAAATTGTAAAATATTCTTGAAACAAACTTAAGAATATTTGTCCTTCCCCAAGTCTCTATTCCTTTCTAAAAACTTGACAATGAATAATAACGGAAATTAATTGTAAGAATCCATTAGACAGGTAAAATGTAAAATATGCTGAATAAATTCTTCTTCCAGATCATAAAAGCGAAAAATATTCTGAATGCTCTTTCTTTTTTCTCGTTTTAAAATTCCGCTTTCTCAATAATATACTCTCGATTGCATATTTCCGATTCAATATTCCATAATTGATATTTTAATTAAAGTTTTAGATACGAATCTATTTGATTTCAGTAAAAATTGATTGATTTAAACTGATTTAAATACTTACTTTAAGATCAAAATGAAGTCCACATACTTTCATATGAATGACTCAATGCACCGAAATCAGAGAAACAAAAAAAAATTCACAAATCAAAATTAGATTTCCATTTTTTGGATATATATGTCACATTAATGTATTAGATTATTTTGATTTTATATCAAAATTTTATTTATTAATTGCAAGAGTAAGAAAAATGTGACATTTATATCGAACTACTTAAATATTTGAAAGTGAAACAACTTTGTTAGAAATTCATTTCTTTGATTGATGATTCATCATTTCAGTCAAAAATCTTTTTTTTCAAAATTGAACTATTTAGTTAAAATTTTTTTCAAATTACTTTTTTCACTAAAAATTTAACTATTCCATGTTTGGTTAAACATTTATCTTCTCAAGTTGAAAAATGCTTTATTTCATAAAAAATTTGTCTTTTGTGGTAAAATATTGATCTTCTTGAAGACTAATTCACCTTTTCTGTCGAAAATTCAACTATTAGGTCAAACATTTATTTCCTTGGTTGAGAATTAGTTTTTTTGTTGTTGAAAATTTCTTGTTTATAGACATTTAATGTTTTTGGTATAAAACTCATTTGTTTCGTTGAAAATTTCTCTTTCGTTAGAAATTTATTTTATGTGCTTAAAAACTTATTTTTCTAACTGAAAGTTAAACTATACTATTTTTTGTGAAAAATATATCCTTTTTAGTTGAAAATTCATTTATTTTGTTAAAAATTTGTCTTTTTTTAGAAAGTTAACCTCTTTGGTTGAAAATGAAACTATTAGGTTGAAAATTCAATTAAAAATTGAAATATTTGATTAAAAATTCATGTATTTTTTCAAAATTCGTCTATTCGGGTAGAAAATTAAATTTTGTTAAAAATCTATCTTTTTTGGTCGAATTCAAGTCTTTTTGTTTCAAGTTAAAACATTTTTGGGTTAAAATATCAACAAGTTAATATTAAATATTTTGTTAAAAATTAATTTCTTATTTTGAAAAATCAACTGCTTGATTTCAAATTGAATTATTTTGTAAAAATTCTTTTGTTTTTTCAAGAATAATAATTTTAGTTGAAAATTCAAGTATTTCGTCGTAAATTAATTTTTTTTTGTAAATTCAATTGCTTTATAAAAAATTTCTCTGTGGCTTGAAAATTCAACACTTTGGTAAAAAATTAAAGTTTTTGGTTGAAAAAAAAATTCGTTTTAAAAATTAAAATGTTTTGTCGAAAATTCAAATATTTTGTAAGAAAAATAAACTGTTTTGTTAAAAATAAAACTATTTACTTGTAGGCTTAACTTTTTTGTTTGAAATTTGTTTTCCTTTTGTTAAAAATCAAGTGTTTTATCTGAAAATTTGACTATTCCATTTTTGGTGGAAAATTCTACCATTTTGTAGAAAATTCATGTATTTTTACAAAAGTCGTCTATGTGGGTAAAAAATTAATATTTTGCATTAAAAATTTCTCATTTTGGTTGAGGATTCAACTATTTTGTTAAAAATTAGTCTTTTTTAATTGAGTTCAACGGGTTGAAAATTCGTGTTATGGTAGAAAATCAATTTTCTTGGTTGAAAATTCAGCTATTTGGCAAAAATGTGGAATTTTAATTTAATTGTTGAAAATTCAACTATTTTGTTAGCCGTCTTTTTTAGTGAAAAATTGAACTTTTTGTTGAGAATTGGTCTTTTAGGATTGAAAATTTAACTTTTGTGGTGGAAATTTCATCCATTTAGTTTGAAAATTCAACTATTTGTTTGAAAATGAAATTATTCAATTTTTGTCTGTCGATAATATTGGTCTTCAATGTGTCGACAAGATTTAAATTTGATTTTGTATCAGATTTTATTTTTCTTATGGGAAATATGTGGTAAACTTCATGTGGCTTGCGCCACGTCTAAATATAATTTAAAAAAAACAGATTTATTTTTGTGTGAATTCGAGCAAATTCCCGAGAGTCATTCATAAAAATTCGAAAACATTGGTTGGATCACCCTACTGTACAGTCTATTCAGTCTCTGGTAAATTATCAAGAACTGAATATTTTTTCTTACAAATTGCTATTGAAATCATCATTTCCGTTATTACTTTCTCAAACTGTCTTAATTACCAATCTGAGATAAGTTAGAAACCACCTCAAATAAAGCAAAAAGTTATCAGTCTGGTCACGTTATTCGCGTTTAGGACACTTGGCGAGATAACATGCCCCTTTTTCGTTAAAATTGATGAAGATTTGAAGAACAGTTGTGTAATTTATTGGAGAAGAAAGAGAAGAAAGACAAAGAAAAGAAAAGGCAAGGTAAGGGTAAGGAAAGGGGTGTGAGATGGATCACGAAGAAAGAGAATGTCTGGTACCAGATGAGGGGTGAAAGGGGTGGCTTGCGGAAAGAGAAGAAGAAACGAGGCAGATAATTTTAGCGGCAATTACCGGATCCAATTGGAAGTTGAATAGACGAAAACGACCTTAAGGCATCGAAGAAGAGTCGGACTGGGGATGCGGAAACAGAAAACAAACTTTACTGTGGTGGTGAAAGTAGCCAAAAGACAGGGCCACCAAATTAGAAATCTTTGGAAAAGGAAATCTTCCCTTGAACCAATCGTGACATTTTTCCCCAACGCGAAAATTGCCAATTTGTCGATTCTACGAGATAATTGGTATAATTGAGGATGCTTGGTATAGAAGAACAAAATTGATGTCAATTCACCAAATCAAAATCATTAGCTCTCCATTCGAGAGGGTGGATTTTTTAGGTATTTAGATATACAAACAAATGTGAGCGACGTTCAGTAAAATATTTGCAGACTTCATACTCTTTCCTCCATTTCCTTCCTTTGCCCTCCTTGGAAGAAGGTACAACGAATGGACGGAACCCGACCAAAACTATAAGGGTTCCATTCAGGAAGATCATTTTAAGTTGAAGAAAGATTTTTAATTAAAGAAAAAACTGTATTGAATTCCTGAAAATAAAACAAGAATCCAACGATCAAATTTGGACAAACGCCACAAAATGTTTCTATTGCAATTCCAACGTTTCGGTGCTCACACAGCATCCTTATCAAGGAAAGACAAATTAGAACAGCTGGGAACATCAACGAAACCACGTTATATCGACAACTTATTTTGTTTTTTAATATAAAGCATTTCCATGAATTATCTCTTTCTCTCATTACTTTCACAATGTAAAATTTCAACATTATTCCAGTCAAACTCATGGTCAACATCAACAAACCCTCTCGTATGTCTAGCAAGAACACTCTTATAACAACGTTCAAAACGAACATCACTTTTGTGTTTCTCCATCCTAGTAAACAACAACACGTTTTTCATTCATATTTATCTAAAGGATCTTTACAATAAGTTATTATTGAATACATTTTAAATGGTATACAGATAATAGTATGAATATTAAATTTTTGCATACTAAATTCAATAATTTTCGAAATTTGACCAAAAAACGGAAGAACAATAGTATTAAAAGAACTATATTCTCTCAATTTCTTCTGATCATCTCTAGATAAAAAGTTACTTTGTTTGTTTTCGATTTATTGAATTCTAATTGTGATATGTTGCTCAATTAACTTTTGTGGGTAATGATTAAGAAAAAGGATATTCCTAACAATAT
>JAABKJ010000496.1:0-49278 GCA_011634705.1 Andricus grossulariae | reverse complement strand
AACCTATATACCTATCTACCCTATACCTATATACCCATCCACACATCACTACTTTCCAACCGAGCAATTCACGCCTAATCCGAAAGGGAAACGGCTTAATGATATAATAATAATAATAATTTATCAAGGTTCAACATAAAATTATTTGAAACGCTTTCCTTTACACATATATTTTGACTATCATTAAGGTTTTCAATCATAAATTGCAAAAATTTTTATTTTTTAAATTCAAAAGTGAGAAATTGTTATTTTGAGACTTTAATGATGAAACAATTTTAAAATTAAGCTTGCAAAACATAATTTGATGTTAAGTGATATTTAAAGTGGTTCTGAGAAAAATTCTCTCTCAAAAAATAAATTCACTGCTTTGTCCCTGCTCATTCCCAGAATAGTTCTAGTCATCTTAGTGGCTACCCTGTAATAGTGTAATATTTGAAAAGAAAAACTTAGTATTGCTAAGGATAATCTACAGCTTAAGGCAGACAATCTTGGGTCAAAAACCTGATGGGAAAAAAGGTACAGACGTGCCTGAGACTGCAAAGCGTGAAGCAGACTGTAAAAATCTTGTCCGCGAAAATTGTACCTTCAACCGTGAATGGATGCTTTCAGGGACGAGCCGTTGAAAAGCCTATCCATACCACAAGAAGTTTAATGTGATCGAGTTCGTCGTTCGAATAAAAGATTATGAATTTATGGTGAATGCTGCAACTTGAGTTTATATATTTCAAGACGATCATAAAATTCGTATTGCATTCTTGCAACACATTGAATAATTTGTAAATCAATACTTAATTTATTCTTTCTGAACAATTGAACATTCTGCACAATGCAGAATTAAAAAAATATGAAAACACGGACCGGAACACCCAGAGCGAAAGAATAATACCTCGAATAATACTGAACAGATATCGAAACTACGTCCATTATTAACGCAACTGCATTTCGCATCAAAGCTATTGTATTCATCATTAAAAGATTGTTCTTTCCGACTGCATTTTTGATCCGTCGATTAATAAATGCCCATAAAGAGTTCATTGTTAATGGGTGGGCTGATGAAAGCCACGCTATGAACACAGTACTAGCGCTATTGCAGCTTATCAAAATCTCAGATTACGACCTGGATTCAGTAATACCCTTTATAATCCTCATATCCTGCCTCTTCAGAATCTCATTACTTTTTATTATGACCGAAGCCTAAACCCACGTCCAAGCCAGGAATTAAAATCTGCACTGCTGTACACAGCGTCTTTGTCAATATTGTTTTAATGATGGATTAAGATAAGAAGCGCAAACATTTCCTGTACGAAGGATGTTATTGAGTGGATAACGGATCGGAAAAATAAGAGTGATCAATTCTAACGTTTGTGTTTCGTCTCGCGCAAGCAAGGTCGTTCAATCATCTATTTTCTGATTTAAGATCTTCCATTCGCCTACGCTTCCCTCCTTAAGAATGTTTTCTAAGACGTCATTGATGATGAATTTTTTTTCATGAAAATTGTCGTTCGAAAAATAAAAGAGATGTTTGTGTGTCAAAGAAGCAGATGCAGTTCTTTGTATCTCCTCGAGTTAATGTTGCTTTCTCTTGAACTACTTTTCATTTACGCCTCGAGGAACTCAGGTAATTTGCCTGAAGGACGCCTTTCAAGAAATACTTAGGTCCTTCTGATCGAAGAATTTATATTTTTTCATATTAGTTTTAGGTGCGCGGTATATATTTTTATTGCTGAATCGCGATTTCACCGAACTGATCTCAGAGTCGCATTTTCATGGTCAAAGCCAAAGTCACGGCCTGCTGAATATTTTCTGAGAGATAAAAAGACGAAGAGAAAGGTCAGGAGGCAAACACAAGGAAGTAGGTCAGAGGGTCAAAGACACCGCCAGTTTCCTGAAATGCGAAGAGATGACTCAGCTTTGGAGATAAAAGGCAGAGATAAAACTTCAGGGATGAAAACGACGATAAAATCTTAAATGCCCTGTTTACACAAATTCAGACCCTTCCTTCTTTTGAATTTTAATTAGACATTGTTTTTTTAGGAGATTTTTTCTATCCAGAAATTTGAAACCGCATTATCTCTCATCTTATGCCTTCAAATAGAGCTGGTCAAATCAAAATGAAGAATAGAAAAACGATTCCAGGAATAATCTAAAGAGATTCTTATTCATTGAGAGTATGAATTACTAAAAGAAAAAAACTCGATAACGGTAACGGTTAATCTAACGATGATTCTCACAACTTCATTATAAATTATTGAAACGTAAGTTTAGAAAGCAAGGACGCATTACATTCTTTTCTATTATGCTCACTTGTCGCAGATTATGTCAGGTTCCCTGCTATATAACGGTTGTTTTGCGATCGAATCGAAGAGGCTGGAAATGTTTGCAACCATAAAAGGGAGAAGAGGTGGAAAACTTTGTTGGAGGATTATCCATAAGGGAAACATGCAACAGGACTGATGAGGGATGTATTGCATTCTTCATACAGTGAAGGCATCTGGTAGCAAGTAGCAAGAAGAGACGAGAAGAGATGCGCGAACTTGGCGCAATTTAAATTTTAATGGAAAGCTGCGATTTTATTTTGATTATGCTAGGGTGCCCATTATGCTGCTGTTGTCGTAATGAGATATGCAATCCGTGTTTTATTATTTGTCCGTCCAGAGAACAGCCGTCGGACATCGCATTCCGATGCGTTTGGTAACGCATTTCAGCAAAACTTATTTTCCTTCTCGTGCAACTTATTACGAGGTTGCTGCCGGAAACCGATATTATAGACTTTCCGGTAGATTATATTAATTAACTCGTAATTCAAAATCCCACGCGTATTTTGCAATACGTTGTACAATTTTTTGTATGTCGGTTTCCCTACCAGTATTTTAATGAATACTGTATTGCATATACTGGCTTTAATTATTTGCTTCAAAGTTATAATACTTTTTCTGAATTATAATTCGTGAGGTTTGCATAACAGCATTTGCAGATGTAGACTCTGATTTAATTTATAAATAGTAGGTTCTGTAAGTGAAGAAGAAATTGAGGTAGATGCAGTATCTATTATCTATCGATTTCACATACCTTCCAGTTTTGGAATTTTAACCAGAATTAGTAATGTATTTATTCATCATTCATCTGAAGAGTTTATACCATTACGATTTGTCTTTATTATTTTTTCCATATTGTTTATAATATTTATTGATAAGTAAATACTGCATTGTATAAAACATCAGCTGACATTTTTCTGTAGTCTAGAATTATAACATTACGATTAGTCTTTCTTTTTAATTTCATTTATTCTTATTTATTCCATATTGTTTGTAGTATTTATTGATAAGTATACACTGCATTGTACAATATAAAACGACACCTCATATTTTGCTATAGCCTTGCATTATAATATTATGATTTACCTTTCCTGTTAATTATATTTCAGATTGTTAATATCAGCCAAAATTTTCTGCGGACTTCGAATTTTTACAAACTTTGATTGACGTTGTTTTTTTAAATGATTTTTCATTTCTTTGTTATAATCTTTTATAACATGCCTAGGATTCTTCAGCGTTAAAATGATTAATCTCTATAGGATTCTTTCTTCTTCCTTGTGTACTCCTTCAATAGAAAGAATTCTTCCACTTCGACTCATTCGATTTCCAAATCATGCGATCGAATGGATGTACTTCAGAGAATGAATCGACAGATCAGTTCTGACGTCACAAAGAACATTGGTGCGTAGATGCAGTTTTTCAGAGGATCATGATAGGCCCTTGTCAAGACAGATGGTTTCTAACTCTCTCCACTAAAAAGATGTGGGTCAGCGTTCCGTAATACTTTCTCCTTTCCTTGGGTTTTTTGGTCTGACGGTCCCCGGACCATTGTAAGTGTGCCGGAATTACGGATGCTTGTTTGGAGACTCAGTCCCAAGATTCAGTCGACAGTGAGGTATTGTATTTGTCCTCATTTTTTGTCTCTTATTCTTTATATTTTATAATAGTAGTATTTGAGTTTCTCTTACATAAACGAAGTGTATAGATAGCCCTCATATTTCTTCTAAAAACTGAGAATTGAATTATTACTACAAAAAATAACCGTTTCAATTTTCTTATATTAATTTTTTTGGAATGAAAACGGTTTCGGAAATTCGTTTTACAAGAAACTTCGTGCTGTCACGAATTACAAAAAAAAAAGCAATCACGTGTCAAAGTTTGCAGTTAATTGAAATTCATCAGAAATGAGAACCTCCGTTTAACTGGATGGGTAATCGATTCCCGTAACAGGAACCGGGATGCGTGAATCGGACTTTACGAGGGATTACTGCGATTATCCGAATAATTACCCCGATCGGTTTCAAATCCGCGTCAGCAAATAGCATCGAAGCTGAACCGGAAAATTCGAAAATCTACCTGTGCTTAAGCTCACAAGTATATCCCCTCGTTTCCAATATTCAGATTTGTTCGGGATTGTCTGCAAATATAAAGAGCCGAAAAACATAATCTGAATTTAAATACACATGAATTAATATTATGCAAGGAACTATCTAGAAATATCTAATTAAAATATTTACAATTCTTTATTTTGTTCTAGTTCTTAATCATTTGAAGACTAGCACGCACCTCGTTTTTTTTTGCTACTTGTGGTTATCCTGATAAAACAATTAGCCTATCACCCTAATAACAAGATAATTTCCTTGAACAAACCGTATCGCGCTTTTAACTAAACACAAAGAAATTATTAACTTACACTCTTACAGGGCAATACATTACGTTGTAGATATCATAATCTCTGCAATTAGCAGTTCACGCTCAACCTTATCGCTAGGGGGGCAACCTCGCAAAGAACTCACAGTACTGGAGCAAAAAGAATAAAAAAACGGGAGAACACAAGCAAAAAAAATAGGGGAAGAATGGAAGATTTATGAGTTCTTAAGGGTCGAGCGAGGCTGCATTTTGCCAGACTCGAAACATGACGTGCTTACTTCCTACCCTATTTCCTGAGAGGGTGATTTATCGGGTTGGTACATCCGAGTTTCAGACCTCCAGGAACAGACGAGAGAATAAAAATGGAAAGGAAAAAGACAGAGGTGTGAAGGCATCATCTAATAAAGAGGAAGAAACAGAATTCGAGTTTAAAGCAGAAAAATGATATTCATAGACTCACCGAGTGCCTTGCAGAGTTCACCCTCGAGGGAGTCCCCGGCGAGCTGTATGATAGCCATGAAGAGATCACCGACCATCAAGCAAGCGACGTGATGAGTCTGGCATCGCCAATGGAGAACGTGGTGAGAAGCTGGTAACAGCCATCCTGCCGCCAATGTTGCTGCCAAGAAGATTGCACTGACGATGAAGCCGAGGGGATACAAGGTGAACCTGATGTCATTCTTCGAGATCGCCGTTCTGGAAAAGCAAAATGTGACGATGAGAGGTTGCATGACTTACATTTCATGGCAATGGCTGTACTCCTGTTTCAGCAACAAGAACAAATAAAAACGAAATAATAGGGCTTGACAACAAGTACGTGATTCTGATATAACAAGTTTTGGCGTAAAAGGGACTAGCTTTTTCTGCGGGACAAAAATAAATGGCACATAAAAAATTCTCCCTGTCTGTTCTAAGTATAGGGAACCGAATCCGTCGCAAATCAGTAAGTGGAGAAAACAGAAATAATGAAATCAAATGTCTTGCGAGGGGTACTTTTGTCATTATATTAAAATGTCATGAAAACAGTGATGTTCAAGTATGGTGGATAATCTTTAGAGGAATCGATATCATCTTTTTATCCCTTTTTATAATAACTGAAAGAATGGATTTTATCTGCTAACATGATGTGAGAAAGTGAAAATGTGCAAATCTATCAACCCTTTGCGGATATAATTTTTCCCAGGAACTTTTGATTAACAGTATACTGATGATTAATGGATTGTCACTTCAAAAAAATATTAGTACCAGCTATTTAGAAATCTTGAGGGAAAAATAACAATTTTTTCTATTCAATCTTGAAGTTCCATTCTTTCTAATAATATCTTGGTTATTCATCATCGTTAGAGAAATCTTCATATCTTCTCTAAAAAGGACAGAAAATATGATTACTTTCAAAAAGGTTACATTTTCTATACAAAAGAACTGTTCACTCAATTACTGTCAACTAACTTAGATTAATTCCAAAAAGCAAAAAGAACACTAAACAGCACCACTTTCAATGCAATCCAGGCAAAGTTATCTCCCCGATAGCCCATCTCGACGCAACCCTGCTTCTATCTTTATTTTCTAACACACGTGTCGTCGCTGAATTAATCACACGGAAGGACGTGCGAGGTTATGAAAAAAAGAAGGCGCGGAAAAGCAAGAACAAATTATTCCGCTATTACGACCCAGTCGAGAACTTGGCAAGATAAGGGGGGCAGAGGTTCGTAAGTGCAGGGGGGGGGGCGATTTTCAGTGCCGGATTTAATTAAATTCTAGGCATGCTCTTATCCCATCCTCTTATCGCCAGGATCGATTGGCCGCGAGCCAGAAACTGATACACGATACACCTCTACTTGCACCCGCGTGTGCATAAGCACGCAGTAATTCAATCGATCGTTTATTTTGGATCATACGTTATGAAGCACGGTCGTAAAATGACGATAAACGTACGCGTGGGGCATGTGGGACACCCCTTTCGATCCATACACAAACCCACACCGGTAACTTTGTGGTTACACATTAGTTGCTTCGTGGGTCGTCATTTCCCTGCTTTTTTCTGGCTTCGGATCATGCTTCCATCATGGTACAAATATTAAGTTATTCGCCGCTAGTTTATAACTTTATAAGTACAGATCAGGAATTTTAATACATTTTCTATATGGAATTATGTATATATAATTTTGCAGGAGTAGAACCGCGAGCAAGCGTAAGATTGTGGTTTATAATTTTCCCACGAGGGCCTTTAATTTATATTATTAAAAGAAAGTGATTTCTGATGTCTTAATAAGAATATTTTATAATCTTTATGGGATAATATTTCTCTTTCATTTGGATTAGCATACATTAAATTATAAATAGTATCCCCAGCATGGGACTCTCTCGTGATGAGTCAAATCGCTTTCATATCGAAGTGAAAGCGATTCTCGGATTTTGACGATTAAACCGGAATTCGTGATGGCATAAGCATCAGAACGGGACACGTGTTTCTAAACTGATTATCTAGTTGTTCTTTTTTTCTTCTCCTTCAATTCAATACCAAATAATTGAAACAATAGCTTCAATCTATTTTGAAAGGTATTTTGTAGCCTCTTTTCTGGTCGGCTTGACCAGAAGTATTCTAAAGATGCCAAGATTTATCGACTACACGGAACGTTGGTGTGATTCTAGCGGTGTAGGTACTCGACCTAGAAATTCCTTCGCTCTTGAAGTTGCGCGAAAGTAAAAGGAATTTGCATTTTTAGCGACGTGCCGTCGTCGATTGGCTCGCTTACAAGCGAAGTCTTTTATCGGACTCAAACCGACATTCTGTGTGCAATTAAGTCATTCAATAAGTTGAGATCGGTGCCGATGATATTTAAGTCGAGCAAAAAAGCCATTTATGCTCAGGAAATTGAAGTAGGTCGAGCTGAGCACCAACCTGCGTATGTTCGCGGTCCAGGCCAAGATTCACTTTCACCCACGGACAAGTTAAACTCGAGCCAACGACCGGTCGATTCAAAATATTGTTCTCCTTTCTCTCAAGTCTGAATTCTGAATATAAATCGAAAGTCGCCGCCGTTCTTCGTCATTCTTAATCCTGTCATCTATTCGCGTCCAAACGTTCTTTCTTTCCTTACAGGGACTATGACATCTCCTAAAAGACTAAAAAAAGAATTGAATAGGTCTCTTTTTTACCACGAGATTTTGTGAACATAAATCTACTAAAGCACCTTCAAAGTTTAACTTCCTCACTTTTCTCTTGGGGTTAAAGTTTCACCCAAGAGGGAAGATTGACCTGTCTTCACTTGATAAGAGAATGATTTAAAAATACTTCTCGGAAATAAATTCAGATTTTTAAACTAAAGTTTCTCGTTCTAAACATTTATGACACTTGTCTTCTGGTTCGTGGATCTTTATGTAAAACTCAAATAATGAATACAGTAGCCACAACTGATTATACGTACCTAATGCAAATTTTTCTCTCAGGATAGCAAACATTTATGCACAGTAATTGCGTGTAGATAAAATCGCATGTAATCTTACATAAGTAAAAAAAAGTCCTGGGATAACATCCAAGGCAAATACAAAGCTTCCATTAGAAACACAACGCCAATAAATCTTTCTCGGATCAGACTAAACATCTCTCCAGTTGCACTTGCATAATGCTAACTCGATTGATTCGCGAAGCTCAATGTGCATCTGGCAGAAAGAATTGCTTCAGAGAAACGTTTGTGCTTTCCTCGAAGACAAATGAAATTTAATCATCTCGAATCCGCCCCGCTTCCGCGTTAAATTCAATAGCTTTGCATTGACATCGGGGGCCAATTTCTCGAAGGAAAATTTATGACGTTTGTGTGACGATCGATTGAGAACTACTGGTGAACGCCAATTCGAAACAAAGACAAAAAGATCGAGGATCTTATTCCCAAACGTTCGTTTGCTGTCTAGCGATTTAAAATATCGTTCATTCGACCTGGACGCGATCCACACGTTCGACTCTTTGGAGGCCCTTTGTGATTTCGACATCGAAACAGCTCCACGTAATTTTATTCGGCCAGAGAGCAAAAAAGCGAAGTCGTGAGCCCCAAGGGCGATCGCACTCGGGAAGAATCGTAAATTTATGCCGCACAAAACGCGACCCCGATGCCAAGCCATTTCAATCGTTAAACGCGAAACGGGACATCGTAAAAACCAAATATAATAACCAGCCCTCACTTTTCGACCGAGACGCCCTTACGTCCTTTTGTGACTCATCCATATAACGTCGTGTGTACAGCCTAGTCTTCCTTGAAAGAAGCTTCCGTTTCAGGAGTACCTTACCATTACTGGTGTCATGCTAGTTACTGACACGAAATAAGCCAAAGAATTGGAAATGTACAGTACTCGCAGAAAGTTAAATAATAGATCGATAATCAATGACCAACAGGTTATGGGACCAGAAACCTAACAACAGTATAAACTCAATGACCACACTGTTAATAATATGCCTAAAAATGTAGCGTTGAACCGTTGAAAAAGTACAGCAAAAACAAAATAGCTGCGACAATGGAGTCGCCACCTGGTGGATGAATATACTGTGCTTTTGTATAGGCCAAATGTAGTAAGTTTACTAACATTTCTAACAATAGCATGCATCCTGACCATTATCAGCGTTTATGTAATTGTAAAGCTCAGC
This sequence comes from Andricus grossulariae, assembly GCA_011634705.1. NCBI lineage: Eukaryota > Metazoa > Arthropoda > Insecta > Hymenoptera > Cynipidae > Andricus > Andricus grossulariae. The sequence continues at coordinate 39,954 of JAABKJ010000496.1, read as the reverse complement.
AACTCATATTCGTTTTATAGCAGGCTTAGAAACATTTCCTTCGATCTTTATTTTTTTTGCCACCGGCGTCCTCATTGTTCAGACGGAAGTTTTTCTTACAAACCCTCGTACGTCTTTCTTTCCTTTTAGATCTGGGTTTCTTTTTAAAAACGATTCTAATGGATCATGGATCATTTTATTGAAAGATTTTCTCTGCTAAGCCGAAAGTAGTAGTGATCTGGGATCCGTCATGATTAAAATTTGCAGTATTTTGTTTAATAGATCTACCATATTTTTTTAAGTTTCCGTTTTTTAGTAATAATAGTTTTGAAAAATTGAAAATCTGTCTTAGTTTTCTGTTGCTTCTGGTGGCATTGCAGGGCTCTTCATGAATCATTCCCTGTTTGCCCCTTTTCCCGAAAATTGGCATGGGTCTATTTTCCATTGTGCGACAACTCCGTTATTTACTCAGTATGAGGCCTAGCACCACTGGAGTGAATGTTTGAGACACGTGTCACCAAGGTTGGCTAAAGATGGGCTGATAAAATTTCCAGTCCTTTCTTTGATTTATTGTCTCTGAGAATCTGACAATGTGGCTTTCTAGTAAAAGTAGCCTTCCATATTTTCGATCAGCTGTCAGACAGCTGTAAAAAATTAAAGGAACCACGCCAATAAGAAATCAAGAATGATTGAAACGACTTAAGAACTTAGGTAATTAAATGGGTGACAATAAAATCACTAACTCAGAATCAGAAGCAAGAAGGAAAATTAAGTACATCCCAAGACATCAATCCTATGAAAAAACAAGTGCATCTCTATCTTTACGACCTTGTATATTCTAAGAAGCATATTAGAGTAAAAGCAATTTTCTCACATTCTCGTCGCATCATCTCAAGAACAATTCACTTCCGCCTGAAAGTTCGCGTCCTTATTCTTCATTGTCTAATTAAGGTTAAACTCGTTCCCAACGATTAAGCTGATTATTATGAACCATCAGTTATGCCGTCTTGGAAGTGATTTACAGCCTTCGGCGATTTATCGCGTATCTCCCATTCACTTATCTATTCTTCTAACAATCTAACACGTTTATCGCCCAAGGTTGTTTCGGTGTGCTTTGAACCACTCAATAATCTCAAGAAAACACCCTGAATTAATCTTTGTTTATCCTAATATGAAGACAGGAATTTCTTGTGTACTCACTTTTGCGTGGCGTCCTCCTCCAAGCAGGCGAAAATCTTGACTACGTGCTTGGGTTCCTTGATTTTTTCCACACAAAACTTTTCCGATGACAGATGCTGTCCTTTTCTCAAAAGCAAACTGCCATCGGGTTCGAGTGTAGCGTCCATCACGTCACCAGCTATCGTGAAATTGCTCGATTTTGGGCAAGGAGGAAATCCTGACTTTATCTCTATTAACGAGGAAATATTAGGAAGTAGGGGAAGAGCATTTTCATCTTCTGGTGATTCGACACAAGTTCTCCTGTAACAAAATATATATTTTTTAATTAGTAATTGGATTATCAAAAATAATAAAATATTATACAATTATTAGGAGTATAATCCATGATATTAATTTTTAGTTCAACATTGAACGTAAAACTAGCTATTTGAAAGAGGCAATACATATTACATAACTAATAGGTTTTCTTTTTTACATTACGCCACAAAAATAAAAGAAACTCCATAAAAATTCTGAAATTACCACTTTTTACAAGAATGCATCTGCTGGCAGCACATGCAACTAATGCTACACAACATCTGTTTAGATTCTGGATGATAATAACCGAGACCGAGTTTCCGCCTCGGCGAGGTTGAAATATATAAGCATAATTATTATCTATTAAATGTTCATAAACTACAACTAAATTATGGGGGTGTTTGCTCCCCAATTGAATTACTGCGTAATGAGGTTTTGAAATTTATTACAGAAGTATATATTAAAAAGGACTTTTCCACAACTTTTAGTGGCCTTTTGAAATAATATGACTTTGAACTCGAATTTCAATATTAAAAAAAATAACTTTCATTAATTTAAATAAATGTCCAGGGTGCCCTTTCTTATCTCGTTTATTATATAAATGATATATTTAATATGTAAATTCTATAATTAAACCCAAGAGTTCAACTCTTTGTATATCTAGGAAAATAAGGTAAATTCTGTAAATTTGTGAAACAAGGTGTTATATTTAAAAACTCAGACTTATCTAACATTTGACAAAATGGGAAAATCGAAACAGTTTAAAACGTAAAGGAGACGTGTTATCCACATAGTCATTTTATGGGTTTTAAAATTATATTTTTTCTAGGTGGCTTTAAAAATGATTTAAAATGCTTCGGAACTTTTGAATGACCAAAAAACATAAGAAATAAAGCTGAGGAGTTGAAAAAATAAAAAACATATACACTCAATATAGAGCATTTTTAAATTCTGATATTTATCTATTTCTCATTCATTCGAATTCATACCTTTTTTTCGAGTACATATTTGTAACAATTGAAGCAGTTTATAAAAATGAATCATCAGGAAGACTGTTATATATAACTTTCCGAACCAATAATCGATGAAAATGATTACAAAAATTATAATTTTCTCCGAAACAACTAAGTGAACTGCATATATTTTCAATACCTTCTTTCCTTTTAGTTTCAATATTTCTGTTGCCAAAGCTTCCCTTCCTAAATAGCTTTCTTTTCATCAAGCTTACGTTTTATCTCTGAATTGTTTGATCATTCCCAAGACGTTTAGTACTTTTTGGTAGAAAATTGAGTAAAAACATGATGATTCGAAAAAAAATCCATCCTGTTCCGTGTATGAAACATTAAAAAAATTTCTCTTCAAAAATAAAATCACCTGCGTTTCCTACACCAATAAATTTCCTGTACAATTCCCGCTTTTCCCACACGCTGGACACCCTGCCCTTATGCTGGAAATGAATCTATTTACATTCAAGGAATGACTCATTATACAATTTTTAATCGAAAGCTTATCCGAATTGTAACTGGAATCAATTTAGTTTCAAATAAAAATTTATTAATCATCGAAAGGTGACTATTTAAACTGAAAAAAATCCTGGCTACTTAATTTTTTGAACAAACTGTCTCGGTATTTCAAAATAAAAATTGTACACATTTCAAATAGCTGCCTTAAAGATTGCAATTTGTAATGTATTCAATACGTAAGTCTTCACAAATAGACAATCTCAAAACAAATAGTAACAATTGAAAATTTGTATGTTGAATGCCGCAAAAATATTTAAAAGCACCTAAAGTCGTAAACGGTGAATCAAATATGATCATTCCCATATCGTGACAGGCCCATATTTGAGACAGCCTGGTAACAAAAGTAATAATAATTTAAAACGTTTTCATCGCCAAATCGCTTTATTTATCATTCAATTCAAGATTCTAATAGTATGTTGCAAAAAAAAATGTTTTCCCGCCAAAACAGAGGTAACGACCCTATTCTGCAATTGCACCACGTTTCTTTTAGATTCCTGATTTTTGACAGGACAACTACCTTAAGTTGCATTCAAACTATTTTCATAGGTTTATTTACTAATCAGATATATAAGAATTAAAAAGATTCATAATAAAACAATAAACCTGCTATTTGTCATTCATGTCTCGGTACAGATTAACAAACAGTTGTAGGTTTTAATTTTACAATATAAATAATCTCAGTATCTAATCAAATATACACAACAACACAATGTGTTGATATTAATACAAAATTAGACCATTAAGAAGGTAAAATGCCCTTGTACATGTACCATATCAAATTGGAACCATTCATTGCTTTAGATTGTAGAATTTAAAACTGAAGCCTTTCAAAATCTAACAAGTCTTTTATTTAAAACTTGAGCTTTTAAACTTGACCACATTTAAATTCAATTCAATAATTTAAGATCTGAAGCGTTTACAAAACAGAACAAAAAATGTAACATTTTGTAATGAGAATCCTGCACATAATTTGCATTTTGTAAACAATGTGTAAAATTGCTTGTCAAAAATATTTGAAATCATATAGAAATTCTACAAAAAATTAGACAGGAATTTAAGTACTTTTTAAAATTATTGGTTGCTCCCGTGATATTCAACATTATTGGCGAATTGTTTCATTTAAAACCCTTTCAATTTGAAATCATATTCCATTTTTAAGACGCTTTTGATGCAATATTTATCAATTTGAAGCGTTTCGAATTTGACTTTTCCCCAATTATTTATAAGATCCAATTAGGTATTTTCAATTCAACCACCAGCTAATTTCACTTCATTGAGACCTGAGGGAAAAACAATGGATCAAATTCATGGGATTTGATCCATTTTTATCCTATTTTATTAATTTCTTCGTAAAAAATAATTTTTCCTATATAAGTGTATTGAGAAATTTGTTTTTATTTTTTAATAACTATATAATGAAATAATAAAATTACAATAATTGTAATTTATCACGAAGATATAACATAAATAATGTTTTGCCCCATACATTTGGTCCATTGTTTTCCCCTCAGCACAGTATGTATTGTGGCTTTCTAAGGCCTTTAAATAAAAATGTTTAAATCAAGTTTTTAAAAACTGAAAATTTCACATGAAAATTAATCAACGCTTAAAATTGTACATGTTTCAATTGGAATTGAACAAATTTTAAATAATTTAAGAACAAACACATTAACTCGCATAATTTTATATCATATCTATTAAGTTACATATAAAGTGATTTCATAGGGTTTTCACTGATTTTATATAAGAATTTTAAAAAAATTCCGATGCAAAAATGTTCATTTGCCAGTCCACCTGGCCTGGTACAGAGATTAACACACATTTATATGATACATATTTATTATGATAATTATTGGTTGAAAATAGAATGGATATTATTATTTATGTATATTACTTTTAATTTGTATACCTAAAGTTTACCTGTGAAAAGAAATAAAATAATTGTATACTGCTGCAATAACATTCAATGAAAAAAAAACCTATTAAAAAAATGTTTACCAACATCACAGTGAGTTTCAATCAACTTTAACCTTAAAAAAACATTACAAGAAGTTTTTTGCGGAATATTATTCTTACATTATCAAAAAAAAAAAAAAATTGAATAAAGAACCTTTTTACTCAGGGATTGTTAAAAGTGAAATATAGAGTCAAAACAGTTCTACAGACATTTTTGTAAAATAATAAAAGGGTTGTTCGGATATTTTTGATATACAATTTAAAAATCGTAGGAGCGCTGTTTTCAAACAGCAAGTTTTATTCATATTTTTTTCATTTCTGGATTTTAAATATAACACGCTTATTTTTGCTTAAAAGCTGATTAAACAACTATTATGAAATTATGTTCCAAAAGAGTTTTTTTTTTATATTGAAAAAAAAACCTTTTATCGCAGTAAAAGTTGTCGAAACATTTTTAAGACTGTGTCTAGTCGTCCCGAAAAATTGGGGAAGTTAGAAAAAGCCTATGAAAAATACTTTACTAATCCAGAATTTCTAAATCTAAACGACACTTCGTTTTTTTAATCACCGGTTTATCTCAGGTTGTAATTCAAGGATCTTACGGGTAAGATTGGTTGAGGCTCACCGTGCAATATTTACCGTATAATCTTATGCAAATTTCGTCATTTCTGAATAATTAAATACAAAAATAGTTCTTTTCTACAACACAAAACACCCCCAATTATTTTCATTCTCATCTTAAAATGTGCGTGGGGTGACAGGTAACCATATTCAATGAGAGACACAAACCTAATTTAAAAAAAAGCAGCCGACCCATATTTTCATCTTAAAATGTTCGTGGGATGCAATATTACCATAAACAATAAAAAAGTCCCATTTACCTTGAACTTTCCTTTAAATTTTGTTCAGCCACACCGTGACAGTTTTAGTCTTTAATTTTGAAATTAAAATAATCCCACTATCTAATAGAATTTATGTAAGAACGTATTTAAAAAATAAAGTTGAAACTGTATGGACCTCAACACAATGTTTCGCACAACAGTCAACAATTGATTTGTCAAGGTCAAGAACATTCCGAAAATGTTCAGATCCTTATTTTACTGGCTTTATTATAAAAAAGCAACAAAAAAAATCACAACAGTTCTAAAATCTAAACAACAGACATCGAAAATTTCCGGCCTTTGTTGTTGAAATGATCCCCCCCTATCATTCTAACCTAAAAGCCTGAAAACCGGTTCGACATGATTGGATCTCATTCAACGATTCACCAGGGATAATGGGAGTAAATTTGGCCAATTTCAAAGAACGGTACCTGTTTTCATCGTAGGCAGCATTCGGACCACAACATCGACGAATACTCGGCCTCATTGTGGAGGCTGCTCTCTGGCTGTCGTTAGTCTTCACCACACACACAAGTAGCGCGTTCGCATCCGCACAATATTCTTCAGGATTCAAGTGCCTACCGGACCCGGATTCCAAAACAGCTTCTCCCGTGTCCATTAAAATAAAGGGAGTAAACGCACTATAAGGCAAAAAAGTCAAAACCTGTGATTCCGCACATTTCGGTTTTCGCGCCTCCTGAACTTGCCACTCGTTCGGAATTTGTGACAACATACTCCTCTTCTCCGGGGAGTAAATAAATGGCGTCCACATATTCGTTGTCGCAACGCATCTTGGAATTGCATTTTCACTTTCTTTCACCAATTCCTCTCTGTAGTGACAACACTTCAAAATCTTGATCTTTCCCTTCGGAGGATCTTCTGGTTCGGATATCACTGCCGCCAAAAGCGTCCAGAACATCACTCCAAAAATGACCCCCTTCATTTTGAGAATGTCCTGGTAAAATGTGTTGACACACCCGTGGACCAAAGTACCACAAAGTTAATTTAGGAACATATCAGGTGGTCGAATGTTCAACCTTGATTTGTTTACAAACACCTCACTTGTCACAAAAATTCACTTAAATCCAAAATGGAGCACAAAACTTGAATCCACTCTATATTTTCACCACAAGACTCTTCAAAAGAGTCAAACTTTTCCGAAAGTATGAAGTTTCGGTGCGACAGACGAATTCACAAAGAGAAGTGCCAAATTTAGCGAAATGGTAGTTTTTGCGAGAATGTAACGAACGAAAACGTGTTCGTTGTGAGTTTGTTTTGATCGGAGAATATAGGGAGAAAAAGATCGACACCCTTACGCGCGACGGTTTCGGAGTTACTGAAGCCCACGAGGGATTTGAAGCGCGCCGGCGACTGGCAGCGTGGTCGAGGCATGCGCGCGCAGGATTCAGACCATTCTCTTGCGTCCCTTTCCCCTTCATCCAGGTGCAACTGCCTCCCACCCTCAATCCGGAAGTGCAACAGTACCCGCCTATCCGTGAAATAAGCGCGCCAACGTGCCCAGGGTTAATTGCAATAATACGAGTTTTCTAAATTACTATTAGACGACTGCTGCGGTGAAGTCGCGAGATTCTTAAGATTTTGTGCAGCGGTTAATGTTTCTATTAAGGATAAATCAGTTACTTTTGCAAGCGATTTATTTTAGGTCGAGTATTCTGTTCCGGCAAAATATACGGGATTTTAATTTTCTCTTCCAGCATATTTTATCGTGCACTGAATTGAATTCCAAAGAATTTATTATGAATTCCAAACGATTTATTATTAATTCCCAACCATTCTAGATTAATTGCAACGAGTTAAAAAAATGATGTTTGCAAAAATATGTCGGACAATAGAAAATTAAAGGAAGATCCTAATGGCAGGTGGAGGTTATGTGTCATCTGTACATATATATCAGTATTCCTTGCCGGATCTTAATTTTATTTTCCGGCAGATTTTGCCGGATTTTAATTTTCTCTTCTGGCATATTTTTAATAACGTCATAATTGTCCGTAAATTATCAGAAATTTCCACAACTTTGGTAAATTTTGACAAATTTCATAAATTTATACAAACTTCATAAATTTCAAAATATTTCATAATTTTTCCAAAAATTTCAAAAATTTCCACAATAATGATAAATTTCCATAAATTTTAGAAATTGTGGTAATTCATCAAACTTTTCATACATTTTGAAAATTATGGTAATGGATGTAAATATATGATTATTTAAGGAAATTTTAGAAATTTATGGAAACAGATCGGTAACTTTTGTGACCAGTCACAGGGGTGCCTTCCCGCCCTCCAGAAGACGTTGGAAAGGGGTATGGGTTTAAACCAACATTATTTCTGTAACCAGTCACAGAGTTGCCTGGCCGGAAGAGAAAATTAAGATCTGACAAAAAATGCCGGAACAGAAAATTAAGATCCGGCAAAATATGCCGGAACAGAAAATTAAAATCCGGCAAAATATGCCGGAACAGAAAATTAAAATCCGGCAAATTATGCCGGATCCGTATACTCTACGTGTTTTTAAATACCCTTTAAATATTTCAAATTCTTTGAAATATTTTGAAATCCCTTGAATCATTTTAAAGCTCTTGAAAAATCCTTGGAAATTTTAGAAACACCATAAAACCTTTAAAATCCTTTCTAACCCCTTCAAATTATTGATATCTGTTCAAAATTTTAGGAATCTTTCAAAATGCGCTAAAATATTTCAAAATAATTCATGAGAATTCAGAAATAGGTATATAGACCTTCATTCAATAGTGGTTAACCCATGGGTTAATTTATTGAAATAAAAGTGAATAAAGTGATCTTTTTATTTATAAAGTGATTATAGTGACTTTATCTAAAAAAAGTGACATCTTACATAAATTCCCTGCCTTTTTCCATTCTTTTTTTTTAAAATCCCTGACTTTTCCCAGACTTTTCCTCACCAACAAAATTCCCTGACTTTTTCCTGATTTCCAGGTTTTCCCTGACCTGCGGCCATCCTGTTAATATAACACTCATTTAAATACATTAAACATATTAATAAAAATTTCCTAAAATACTTCCTGCAAATAATATAAACTAAACTTCTAAAGAAGCGACAAGAATGGAATAACGAGAAAGAAAGTTATTTGTACTAACCAATATGATTAAAACTTTCTGACGTTGTTAGAAAGAGTACAGTGAAAGCGACGACGCACATCAAATTGAATCTTGGTGAAGTTTTCATAACTGTAAAATTATTCTTATAAAAATAAAAATAAGCTTGTAGCTGAATTAGGTAAAATTTCATGAAAATTGGTTTTAAAATCTTTTTTACATTTTTTAATAGGAATTTTTTGTAAATTGATGTACAATTTTCATTGCAAATTTAAAAATGAACTTATGCTTCAGCCTTTCGAAGAATATTGGGTTCCTCGTTTTTAGTTTAATTAATATTGGCACTATTTTATGAAAATATTCGTATACTTCCTCAGTGACTTTGTGATAATCTATCCTGGTTTTGACACCAAAAAGCTTGATTAGCTTCTAAGAAAATTATTAATGAAAGAAAAACTATTTTGTCGAAAATCTTTGTTATGGCTAAATTGGGATTTTTACTATTGGAAAATATCAATTTTTTTTCTTGGAATTCCATAATTAAAAATATGAGTTAAGTGTTTCTACTTACCAGAAATCACATAATCGAGTAAACGCGTAACATTCCTCGTAGGAAAGTAATCATAAATAAATTTCGAAAAGTTTTTGAATGAGAAAATTCCATCCAGGACTGTATACAACTACTTTTTATTTTTATTTTATAGATTGCAGGAAATTTTATTCGACTGCCTGGAATTTGACTAAAGAAATTATTCTGCAAAAATAGCTTATAAATTCAAGAGGCCAGCTTTTAAAATTTTGACAAAACAGTTTTTTAATTAATAAATTATGGAAAGAAAACATCATAGGAAAAGTTGAAGATACATTTTTTTTAATGAATGAAATGAATATCCCTTGTTTGAAGAGTGCGTATCCAGGAGAATGTATTTTCGCCAATAGTATTTTCGCACAACTCTTAAAGTTTTTTTTACAAGGAAATAATTTTTAATACTTATATTTTACAACTTCAATGGTGCTTTCCGTAAGGACACCAAGTTGAAGGCATTGATTTTTTGTGTGTCGTCAATAATTATCAAACGATTCACATTAAAATTGTCTCGATGTTAATGATGCATGTTGCAAATAATTACACATGAATTCATAACTTTCAAGTTTTTTCACTCTATAATCAAATGAGTTGATTACAAGTTCCTAGTTTAAATGCAACTTGGAAATATAAACACTTTAAAACATTCCTGGATAATTATAAACAACTGATTTTTAAAGTGAAATTGACATTTCACCTGATGAAAAATGTTGACACTTTCTTATACTCACTTATAATAAAAAACGAAAGTAAAGTGTTAAAATGGACTCACTCATGTTGGCTTATTTCCTTCTTTATATTTTTGAGTCAAAAGCACGCGGTATGACATTCGTAGACAATTGTAAGATATTGTTGAACAATCGATATCTCGAAATCGTGTAATTTTGAAAAGCCGGTTTCGTGCGAACTTGGATAGGAGAACTATTTTGGACAATTTTTCGGGAAAATCAATGTAAAATTTCCGTTTATTTGCGAATTGAACTCGATTAGTCTATGGATGGGCTCTTGAGCACTTGAGGCTTCCCGAAGAGACAGAACGATATTGGAATATGTTAAAGCGAATGTTGAATTAATAGTTCGAATGTTACTGCCGGGAGGATCACCTGAAGGCTGTTTACCTGCTCACACTTGTATCGGTAATGGTCAAGTCTTTTTTTTATACGTCTTTTATAACCGGAATTCCATGTACTTCCGTGATCACCTTATCGGCCATTGTGAAGAGTGAAGACATTAAGATATGAAGATTACTATTCCAAATTATGGAAATGTCAGAATCTTAAATTTGTGATAATGGAAACTGTCTACTTCCCGCTTGGCATCTTAAAATACCAATGCGTTGGGACATTACACATTTTTATTCTCCAAGTCGAGACATATTTTTTATGGGAAAAGATTTCATGTGAATACCCGACTATTGAACCGGTAGTCGGAAGAGCGATACGCATACATTCTCCTGGTGTTGTCATTTTCGCGTTCAATTAGAAGCATTGGTCAAAGTGCCTAGTGCCTTCCGCCTTCCTGAGATTGGACTTACATAATCTTGTCAGAATTGATTAAATTGATGGGAAATGTCATTGCCAGTATTTTAGAATATTTTAAAGAACTATTTTAAGAAAAATTACGACAAATTTAAGTCTGGTGATCTAAAATTGGGTTTTCGTCACTGTTCAGAGGAAGTATGATCTTCATAGTGTCGATTCAATTTCAGCTCTAATTCTATATACGATTTTTTTGCCACTAATTGGTTTCAACTGGTCTAAAAAAATTTCTTGGGGGTCGTTCAAAAACTACGTCTCGCTATTTTGAACACTTTTTTACCCTTCCCCTTCTACGTCACATATCATCACACAGAACATAAAACCCCCGGGTGACGTCACAAATACAAACACCCCTCCCCCCTTGTAAGTCACAAGTTTTTCTTTGGTTCATTGAAGAGGTTAATTTTCAACGAAAGAGTTGAGTTTCCAAGCTAAAATTAGAATTTTTTAGAAAACATTTTTCAAACCCGAATAGATGAACTTTCAATCAAGAAAGATGATTTTTAAATCAGATAGTTGAACATTTAACTAACAAATAAATTAATTTTAGACTAAACAGTTGCATTCACAAACAAATAGTTGAACTTTCAAGCAAAATACACTAATTTTGGACTTAAATTTTACACTTTCAAACATTAATTTTTTGAACAAATGGTCGGATTTTTAAACAGAAGGAATCAGCTCGCTCACAAACAGTTGTATTTTTAACAAAATAGTCGAATATTCAAGCCAAAAATACGAATTTTGTAGGAGACAGTTGAATTTTTAACCAAGAAAGATGAATTTTCAATCTAAAAAAGATGAATTTTTAATTCGAGAAGGCGAATTTTCGAACAAAACAGATTACTTTAACCAAATAGTTGGATTTTTAAACTCATAGATGAATTTTCGATCATATAGTTGATCTTTCAAGCAAAACAACGAATTTTCAACAAAATAGTTGAATTTTTTAATAAATAGTTCAATTTTCAACCTACATATATTAATTTTGAACCAAATGGTTGAATTTTAAAAGAAAAAAGATTAAACTACAACTAATTCCAGTTGCATTTTCAACCAAATAGTTGAATTTTCAAATCAAAAGAATAATTTTTTAGAAGACAGTAAATTTTCAATCGAAAAGAATGTATTTTTTATCCAAAAAGACGAATGTTAAACCAAACAGTAAAATTTTCCACATAAGAATTACATTTTCAAATAAAATAGTTGAATTTTCATGTAAAATGATAAATCTTAAAAAAAGAATATTCACCATCAACTGTCAACCAAGTAGTTGAATTTTAATAAAAAACGATTAAATCTTAACGTGCAATGTAATGGTAGTTATTTCAACAAAAAGAAACTGTTTAAAATTATTATATTAGATCGAACTTAACTAAAAATTTGAATTTCCAACGAAAAATGTAATAGTTGATATTTCAATTAAAAAATATTTTAATTTTAAATAAAAAAAAGTTGATTTTAACCAAACAGGAGGAATTTTCAAGAAAATAGTTGAATACTGAAACAAAACAGATTAATTTTCAACCAAAAAGATCAAATTTCTACCAAAAGACATGCATTTTCAAACTACAGACGAATTTCCAAACAGGAAAGATTTTTCAGTCAAGTCAGAAAAAATGCCATCAAATTGTTAAATCTAAAAAAACTAAAAGTTGAATTTTTAATCCCAACAGATGAAATTTTCAACGATCAAAACGATCACTTTTCAACCAATAATGGAATAGTTAAATTTTTTGTTCAAAAAATTAATTTTCAACCAAAAACAAAGAATTTTCAACAAAATAGTTAATTCACAACCATAGAGATAAATCTTCAAGTGATAACATGAATTTTCAACAAAGTAGTTCAACTTTTAACCAAGCAGTTACATTTGCGTTCCAGAAAATTAATTTTCTACCAAAAAAGACGAATTTGCAAAAAAAAATTTTAATTGTCAACCAAATTGTTGAATATCCACATAAAGACTATCAATTTTTAACTAGTAGTGGAATAGTTTAATTTTTAATAAGCATAATTAATTTTCAACCCCAAAGAAAACGAATTTTTAACAAAATAGTTGAACTGTCAACCAAAGAGATGGATTTTTGCCTGATAAAATGAATTTTTAACAAAATAGTTTAACTTCGAACCATGTAATTGAATTTTCAATCAAGAAGATTAATTTTGACCTAAAAATATGAATTCACAGCAAAATACCTCAATTTTCAACAAAATTGTTGAATTTTTATCTAAAAACAATCACTTTTGCACCAATTTTGGTATAGTTACATTTTGAGTTGAAAAATTTATTTTTCACTAAAAAAGAACAAATTTCCACAACAATTGTTATATCTGCAATTAATAAATTGAACCTTTAACAAAGTAGTTCAACTTTTAATCAGGGAGTTCAATTTTCAACCAAGTAGTTAAATTTTTAACGAAAAATATGAATTATTCTTAAAAATTTTTATAGTTGACCGAATCTATTTCAAATCAAGCAAGGTTCTACACTTAAAATCGCAGAATCTCCCGGGGATGAAATATGTTGTTTTGCAGAGGAAATTAGGCGATACGTATTTTTCCGATTTACAAAGAAACAAAATTCTAAAAAGTTATGCGTATTTGAATTTTGTACATTACATTTTTTGCCACTTTTTTTAAACTTGTACTTTAATAATGAAGATATCTTGTGAGTTTGATGCTTGATAAATAATTTTTGTAGCCAGGAGAATTCTTTTATCTCGCGATAGAATTTTCTACTTTTGCTTGGAAACAATGACATATTATTTTGCTATATTTTTCATAGTTTACGAGAAAAATTCAAAATTTACATTTTTAATAGAAGAAAAAAATTCTCTTGGCCTCAAAAATGGTTTAGCCCGCCTTTCTTCTATTAAAAATGTATTTTTTGAATTTGTCTCCTAAACTATGAAAAATATCGCAAAAGAACAAGAAATATTTTTTATAGTACATTTTCAGACGTGCAAGCTTTTATCTTAACAATTTTTTCTTATCTGTCTTTATTTCCAAGAAAACGCAGAACATTCGATTGTAAGAAAAAAGAACTCTCCTGGCTACAAAAGTTATTTGGAAAGCATCAAACTTAAAAGATATCTACATTATCAAAGTACAAGTTCAAAAAAATTGGCAAAAAATTTAAAGGTGGGTTTTTTGAGAAAATCAATTTTTAATTTTCTTAGAAAAACCGCGGCCATTTTGTTAATTTTAAACCTTTCTTGAATTTTCCGGTCAAAGGTTATAGAGGCTTGAAGAAAAAAATATCCTTTTAGAAGCAAGATATTTCGTGGCCGAGAGATTTTGCGATTTCTCCCTGATTTGAAACAAAAAAAAAACGAATTTTCAACAAAATAGTTCAATCTTCAGTTAATAAAATGAATTTTGAAGAAAGTAGTTCAACTATCAACCAAATAGTTGAATTTTTAACAAAAAAGGATATATTCTTAATGAAAAATTTATTAGTTGAATTTCCAACTGAAAAATATCAATTTTCATGGATTTTCTTATTGGCTTCTATGAATTTTAGTTTGCATTAATGCGAAAAAACGATAAAAAGGGGAAGTTTCATGAAAACGGGAAAATCAAATCACTAATTTTCATTTTATCAAGTATTTCAAAAAATTGTTATTCACATTTATAGTTTCCGTGTGTGATGTCACATTTTGCGTTAACCCCGCCCCTTCTTTTTCCAACCACGCAGTGTGACGTAGTTTTTGGACGACCCCTTGTCCGAAAAAAGTTGAAAAACAATATCATTCTATTAAAAGATTCTATTCGGAATGAAGAATTGAAAAAGTTTTAATTTAATTTATTTTCTTACCATTTTTACGATGATTTATGTACCTAAAAAGAAATGTTGAAATTCAACTGCAGTACGAAAATTTTCAAAATACTTCTTGCTGATGAATTTTTACAAAGACAAATTGATACTACAAAAAATGAATCTTTTTCATGCTTCTTTTGCATAAAATTATTCATGATAAAATAGATTTCTTTTCGATCTTAATTTTAAAAATATTCATAGGATTTTGGTCCTGAAAAATTATGCTGAAATAGGATCAATTTTGAACTTTTTGATACTTTAGTTGTATTTTAGCAGAACCTTTTTGGGCAATACAAACTTTTTTTGAACTAAGAGGGAGTTTTCTAGAACTTTTTTCCTAAAAAAGTCTTTTTATGATACTTTAGTCCCATTTCGCACAGTACTTTTTCTAGTAATTTTGTCCCTATTGTGATTTAAAAAAATGATAATAAAATTTAGTACTTTAGTGGGTCTTGATCTTTTAAATCTACCCTCAACTCTAGGAAAGAAATTATTTTTTCTAATGAGGGTAGTAGACCCCCGGAATTTTTGTTTTTCCTTAAATTATGTACTGAGGGAGTAAAAACAATAATACTTTTTTTCCTTCTGTGAATAAGGGTTGATTTTTCTACTAAGGGTAGTTTTGCGAGTAGTTTTAAGTAAAAAGAAATAGAATTTACAGTTCCACAACTTAGTTCATATTTCCTATAAATTCTTATATAGTGTTTAACAAACTTCTTTCTTCGAATAAAAATATGCGTGAAAAAAATTGATAGGTGACACTAGGGAATCAAAAATGTAATTGTAGCAAACTTTTATTCCCTGAGTTTTTCTAAAATTATTATTTTTCTTAGCTGACATAAAACATTTTTCGAACATCTGAAAATATAGAACTCTCCAAAAGCAATAACAGAAAGGCAGTTTCAGTAGAAAGTGTTGAGTTATTCAAAAGTTTTTTCTAAATTAATAAAAAAAAATAATTAAAAGGAACACAAAAATGAGAATAGTGAAAAACCTGTCTCCTTTTCAGTTTTCGATTCCTTAGGCTTGTTCATTTTTTTCTAGTCTCCCTAGCCTAGCCCTGAGCTGTTGAAGTGATTTCTTAATCTCAGTTTAAAAAAAAGGTTATTAAAAAACCGGAAAACTTCACATTTTTAATTGATTAAATAAATAAATTGTGTAGATGAAATTTTGTTTTTAAAGCTTTTAATTTGAATCTATAGAATTTTAAAAGAATTCTCAATTATGCATAAATAACTGGCATATAACAAGAATGTAACTTTTTATCATTATCAGAATGGTGAAATTTATTTTTGCAATCCAAATTTCAACGAAGAACGTCTTTAAACCAAATTGAAGCAATTATTTGGCAAACATAAAAAGAAATCTGATTACAGGGGCCGAGCATAAATTACGTACATTTTTTTTCTGGAATTTTGAACCAAGTTCCCCCCTCCCCTCTATCTTACGTAATTTTTTCCGAAATAAAATTTCTACCAGCGGAGGTGAATTTTGAAATTAAAAAAAAAAAAACGAATTTTCAACAAAAGGCGATTTTCAACCAAGAAAGATTTTTCAGTCAATGAATAAAAATAATTCATCCAAAGTGTTTAATTTTCAAGCTAAAAGACAAGTTTTTTTACAAAACAGTTGAATTTTAAACCAAATAATTGAATTTTCAACCAAAAAGATTAATTTTCTACCAAAAAAGACGAATTCTTAATAATATACATGCATTTTCAACCAAATAGTTGAATTTTCAACGAAGATTTATTTTCTACTGTAAAGATGAATTTTCAATAAAATACATACATTTGAAAAAAGAAGTAGAGTTTTCAATTCAGAAGATTAATTTTCAACCAAAAAATACGAACTTTCAACAAATTTCATAAATTTTCAACAAAATAGTTGAATTTTTAAACTAGAAAAGATCATTTTTGAACCAAAAATGGAATAGGTACATTTTTATTTACCAAAATTAATTCTCCCTAGAAAGAAACGAATTTTCTACGAAGCATTTAAATTTTCTACCGAATAGTTAAGATTGTCTGCCAATCTGTTGAATTTTTTAAGCCAAAAAGACGAATTATCAAAAAGAAAATATGAATCCTGGATCAAAAAAATTAATTTTCAACAAAATTGTTCAACTTTTAACTGTATAGTTAAATATATGTAAAAAAAAGATGACTTTTCAAGAAAATAGTTGAATTTTTTATAAAATGGTTGAATCCTCAACCAAAACAGATTCATTTTCAACCAAACAGTTGCAGTTTCCATCAAAAAGTATAAAATTTCTACTAACAGAGATGAATTTTCAGACAGAAAAGACGGATTTTCAACAAAAGTTTAATTTTCAACAAAAGTTTAATTTACAACCAAATAATTGAATTTTCAACCAAAAAGATGAAGTTTCAACAAAAAGATTAATTTTCCACTAGGAAAGATGAATTCCCAACAATATACATACACTTTTAACCGAATGAATGAATATTTTACCAAGATTAATTTTCTACAAGAAAGATGAATTTTCAACAAAATACAATAATTTGCAAAAAGTAGTTTAATTTCCAACTCAGAAGATTAATTTTTTACCGAGAAAGACGAATTTTCAACAAATTACATAAATTTTGAACAAAATAGTTGAATTTTCACACTAAAAAGTATCATTTTTAACCAGAATTGGAATGAGTATATTTTTATTTAACATAATTAATTTTCAATATAAGAAAAAACTAATTTTCCACAAAAGAGTGGAATTTTTCTACCAAATAGTTAAAAATTTTTTGCCAGATTGTTGAATTTTCACGTAAAAAAGACGAATCATCTCCCATAAAATATGAATTTTTATCAAAAAAGATTAATTTTCAAACAAACAGTTGAATTTTCAACCAGCTAGTTAACTGAACAGCTAAACATGTTTTATTTTACCAAGGTTTTGCTTAGAATCACTTTATGAATTTAATTACAACCAGCGATAACGCGCGGCTGCATTTGACTTTATTAGAAGTACTTGCATTTGCCTGAAAGTTTGGTTAGGGGAGAGGAAAACTGCAGAAAACCACCTCCCGAGTTCAGCCGATTTTTCGACAGTCGCGTTTGACCCAATCCGTCGAATGTAAAACAGCATAGAAAAATCGTAGACCCCCTCACCGCTATCAAAAAAACTTTACGTAATTTATGCATGGCCCTTTAGCGCCTGTATTCGCTACGCTAAAGTTTGATCATATAGTACAAGATATTATTTTTTTATCAAGTATATGGCTTTATGAATAATAATTACTTACTCGTTTTTGTTTCTCAGCACAGATTTCAAAGTCTCCAGGGCTAAAACAAGACGAATGGCGACGAGATTGGGAAAAAAGGAACTTATATACTATTGAGAGGAAGTATCACAATATGAACCCCGCGGGTGATCCCATCCTCTTCATTAGATTTACTTCTTTTTCTTTATTTCTATTTCCTACACTCACCGTCGTTTCCTGAAGAACGACCAAATCGAATATTGGCACTCTCCGCACGCATAAAGCTATAGACTCAAAAAAAAAGAAAACAAGCATCATTAATTATAACGGAAACATTGCAAAAGTGGAAAGAAAATCTCGATGAGGAAGTCGTGATACACCTTTATTTCAACAAAACTTTTATACGACAATAAACTTAACAAAAATAACAATTTTGTAGTTAGCAAAATGATAATATCTTTTCGCAATTAAATCTATAAAGTAAATTACAACATACAATTAATTTACTCTTTAGGATGCTTATTATAAATAAAATTTATTGTTTGAATCACTTTTCTTCCACTACTTACTTATTTCATGAAGAATAAGAAAAGATTTTACTTTATCAGGGTAGCGGTTTTAATGTAGATAAAAAATGCACAGTCATTTCCCGGTTCGCAAAAATTTTTGAAATTAAAAAATTCGAACTTTTAAAACTAAAACTGAAATCATTTAAATGACAAAATTAAATAATTGAACTGCAAATTAAAAAACTTCAAGTGGATATCTTCGAAATATTAAAATTTTAAATTCAAAGGATCAATAATTGTCACATATAAAATAAAAGCTTTCAACACTTTTCAATTGAACAATTTTAAATTAAATGCTGTTAAAGTGCAAAATAATTTTATTTAACTTTTATAGGTTGAAAATTTTAAAGATTTCTGGTTAGAAAACATAAATCCATGCTATAATTTTCAATGCTCTAAATTAAAACTAATCCTCCCTTTCAACTTACAAGCAACACTTGAGAAGTGTCCGCTTATGATTTTGATGAAACTGAAGTATGTTGTAGAGCATCAAAAACTAAGAACAAGGTATCTTTTATCTGTGAAAAAAGGCTTCAAACAGGTTCAAATCACCCTTAAAAAATGGGGGTGTTACGTAACGATTTGGTTCTTTCATGTACAACAACACGATATTTTTAACAATACCAATTGCAAAAATTTCCTTATACTAAGGGATGAAAAATTAAATTTCCTCAAGCTGATAAAGAACATTTATGGCGGTAAACTACCCCCAAACATGTTTACAATCATACAAAAAATGCCCCAATAAATCTAAATTCGAGCCAAAAAACTTGAAAAAAATATATTTTATACATCCGAACGAAAATAAGTTTGCTTGTTTTGCCATTTCCGGAAAAATTTTATTGCAGGGTATAAGTAGCCGTAAACGCACTTTATGTTATTTAGTTTAATAATATGAAATTTTTGCTCAAAAAACCAATTGGAGAAAGTCTTTCACAAGGAGGAGAGAAAACTAGCATTTTTCAAATCTATCAAAAAAAATTTACAGGTGTAAACTACCCCCAAATATATGAATACAATTATAGAACAAATGGTGAAATTTTGTTGAGTGCTACCCCCTGAAATATGAATTTTTTCCGGTAATCGCAAAACACGTAAACTCATTTTCGTACAGATGTATAACATATATATTTTTTAATTTTTTCGTTTGAATTTAGATTTATTTGACCTTTGTTCTATAATTGTAATTATTTTTGTGGGTAGTTTACCCCTGTACAAATTTTTGAATAAATTCTCAAGATGCTATTTTTCTTTCCCAATTGTGAGAGACCCTCTCCAATTGGTTTTGTGAGCAAAAATTTATTATTATTACACAAAATAACATAAAGTGCGTTTAAGGGTAGTTACCCCCTAAAATAGGATTTTTTCCGAAAACCGAAAATTACGTAAACTTACTTTCGTATAGATGTATAACATATATTTTTTTCTATTTTTTTAATTAAATTTAGATTCATTGGGCCATTTTTTTATGATTGCAAGCATGTTTGAGGTGATTAACCCCCATACATTTTTTTATCAAATTAAAAAAATTTAATTTTTCATCCCTTATTATCAGGAAATTCTTACAATTGTTTCATTCAAAAATATGGTATTGCACTCACAACTCGATAAAAGTCTTGATAATAAAAAAATTTTCCTCCTTCAATTACAAATTGAAAATTAAAAATAAAGTAAAGTAATAAACAGAAGAATAAAAAATAAATGCTTAAAAAATGACCTCTTTCAATTGAAAAAAAAATGAAAAATTCGTCCTACCAACTTTATAAAAATCTTAAAAATGAAAATTTTTCTCTATTCAAATTCAGTAAAAGTTGAAAGCCAAAATTCGCTCCCTTCGAACTCGAAAAAAATTTTGGAAACAAAAAGTTTTCCCCTTCCAATACAGAAAAAAATATTTCTCCCTTAAACTCAATAAAAATCTTAAAAGAAAAAGAATGGCCTCTTCCAATTCAGAATTAAAATAAATAACCAAAAATTTAATTTTTTCCAAGTCAATACAAATAATAAAAACAAAAAAAAGGCCTCTGCCAATTCAACAAAAATTAAAAAATCAAAATTTTTTCCCTTTCTTTTAAAGTTAGAATTCTGAAATATAAAACTTTTCATACATAAATTCTTTTAAGTTGAATTATTTCATCATACATTCCTTTTGAATTGATAATTGTTTAATTGTTGTTCATACATGAAACATTAAAAATTTTTGAAACTGAATAAATAAAATTGTAACGTTCAAAGTTTAAATTCAGCGCAAATTTAGTCAAATGTTGCTAAATATTACACAATTGTTCTTTTTTTTTTTAATTAGAAAATTTAAAATTGAATGTGTTAAGGATGAAATATTTTAGACTGAAACAATATTTGAATAGGATTTGAAATTGAAGAAAATTCCATTTTCAAAATCAATTATTGTTCAATTTTCAACAATTGAACTACAGTTCAGTTTTAAGAACCCTTAATTAATTTATATTTACAACTGATAAACTTAAAATATTTTTTTATCAACCATTTTCAAATTCAATCGCTTCTAATTTTCAATTGTTAGACTCTCCAAAACTGCATTTTAAAATTCTTTTAATTAAAAATGCACGCTTAAAAGTGAAGACCTAAAATAGAACACTTCGAAAGTAAAATCTTTTAGAATTACGCATTGTAAACTAAATGATTTCATAATTGAAAGAGTTAACAATTGGATTTAACTTTTAAAAAATAGCTAAAATAGAACTGATTTTTAATTGCATTATATCATGTGATATTAAATTTGTGATTTGTGATTGTGAAAATTGCTGCTCATTTCCCGATCCAGTGGTCACCCTTTTTATTTCCCATTCTGTCAATTAGTTTTTGCATATGCGAAAGAACTTTAAAAATTTGAACCCTTGTTCAAAATACTAATTTATATCTTACACCTTATATCCAAAAGTTAAAAATTTCTTTGGCTCAAGTTCTACCCTCTCCTTCTTTCTTCTTTGGGAATTCATATTTCAACACCCATTCATTTTTATACTCTCTTGGAACCTTGCCTCTTTTTTTCGCATCCTCCTCAACATTTGTCGATAATCGAGAAAAAGAATCCTTCTTCGCTAAAATATCAGAAAGAGGTGACAGGTTTTCTTCATCTATTCCATATCCTTTAGCTGAAAACTCTTTTCGATTGGAAGCTTCCCTCCTTTGGTTTTCTTCCTTATCACCATCATAATAAAATTCATGTGAGCTTCTTTTTGGCTTTTTCCCGAAGAAAGGTTTGAAGAAATCTCTGTCTCCATATTTAAATTCGTCTTCACTAATTGTTACGGACTTGGTGTCTTCACTAGTGTGGTCATCATCATCTGTTTCTTCTTCTGTTTCTGTTGAATTTTCATTTTCATTTTCGTTGTCGTCCAAATTGTCAAATGATGTGTCTTCTGTTGTAGAAGATTCTTGAGATGGTTCGGCATATTTCTCAGAATAGGTTCCTTCAGCTTCTTCTTTTTCCTCTTTTTCCTCTTTTTCCTCTTTCTGATCTTCATCTTCGTCGTCAAGTGGCAAATTGAGTTCCTTGAAGAGCTCTTTAAAATTGAATGGCTTTTTGTAATCGTTGATATCGAATTTTACAGCTTCAAAATCTTCAGCTGGTTCTTCCTTTGATTTCGATTCCTTAGATGGTTCTTGGGCATCAACTTCCGATTCTTCGGATTTTTCAGCTTCGTAAACAGGAATTACCTCCAAATTCTTTGGAGCAACTTCCTTGATTGGCTTATTGTCCTGAATATTGGCGTATGGAGTTTGAGCACTGCCTTTGGGTTTTTGGCTTTCTTTCACTGCATCCAGCTCTTTATTTTTTCCAGCTACAGATTCAAAATGCAAAGAAAATTAAAATTTCTATGTTTTCGGGATCGTTAAAGGATTTTGAAATAAGCTATACATCTTTTTGAAAGTGTGATAGAGTTATTTCAGATTTTTAATGAATTATTGAAAATTATTTCTTGAGCTCTCTTTCTAAATTGGATTTGGAATATTTCACAGAAAAAGCAGAAGGTAAAAAGTTTTTCGGGTAATGGCGCTGAGGTAATCTTGATATAAAAAAAATTAAGATCGGCATGGATAAAAATTAAAATGAAAAGATTCCCTTGCATGAAGTAATCTTAATTTTACCCATGCCGATCTTACTTTTTTTCATCACGAAATTATCTGATGCATTTATCTGAACTAGAGAACAAGTGTGCGAGTTACGCGCGCGATTCTTGATGATTAATTAAAATTGATAAATTCAAAATAATTTTATATAATATTTTTGTGTAGACAAATAAACGATTGCATTTTTGTTGAAAAAACACCAACTTCGGATGAAAAAAACTAACATAATCCAAAATTTTTAAAAGATTCTACATCTTGTTTAAATTATAATGACTTCTGCATAAAAATACCAATTATCGATGTAACACCCTAACGTAACCTAAAACTGATCAAAACTATAAATCTTGAAAATCTTATGGTTCTTTAACATAAGTATTAATTTCAGTTTAAAATTCAACTGCTTTGTAGAAAACTCCTATTTTGTCTTGAAAATTTAACTATTTGGTTAAAAACTCGTCTTTTTGGTTTAAAAATTCTTGGTTGAAATTTAACTACTAAAAAATAATTTTTTGGTTGAAGATTCACCTCTTTGGTGATAAAAATAAACTATTTTGTTAAAATTATGTTCTTTTTTTTTACAAATTATTTGTTTGAAAAAAATCCATTAATTCATTTATAATTGAAAATTGATATTTTTTAGTGGATAATTCGACTGTTTTACTGAAAATTCGTCTTTTTGAGTTTGAAAATTCGACTATTTTGGTAGAAAATTGGTCTTTTTGGTTTTAAAATTCAACTATTTAGTTGAAACTTAATCTAATTTGTTAACAAATTAGCTTTTTGCTCTTAGAATCATCATATTAGTTTAAAAATTCATGTACTTGGTTGAAAATTCATATTTTCGGGTTGAAAATTCAACTATTTTGGTAGAAAATTCGTCTTTTTGGTTTGAAAATTCTTTTTGTTGAAAATTAATTTTTTAACGAAAATCTAAATATTCTATTTGTAACTTAAAATTTATACATTTTAGTGGAAAATTCAACTATTTCGTAAAAACTTAAACTAATTTGTCAAAAAATTAGCTTTTTTTGGTCTTAGAATCATCACTTTAGTTTAATAATTCATCTCTTTCGTTGAAAATCTAACTATTTTGTTAAATTTTATTTGTGGTTAAAAATGAATTTTTTAAGCTGAAAATCTAACTATTCCATTTTTGATTGAAAATTTATTTATTTTAGTTGAAAATTCAACTATTTGGTTGAAAATTCTACTGCTTTGTAGGAAATTCAACTTTTTTGATAGAAAATTCATATTTCTGTCTTAAAAGCTTAACAATTTGATTGTAATATTTTTTTAATTAAAATATCTTTATTAATTGAAAATTCTACTCTTTTGTTAAAAAATCGTCTTTTCGTTCTGAAAGTTCAACTACTTGGTTGAAACTTGAACTATACTACGTTTCCGTATAAAAGGCCAACAAAACTGACAATATTGTACAAAAATGGTGAATTTAATGATTCTGAGTAATAATCTAATGATTATTCGATACTTTGAATAATCTTATAATTATTTTTATCTAAAATGCCATTTTTCGACGAAAAATTCTAACATAACATTTTGTTCTAAAATACCAATTTGAGGTGAAAAAACGTATAATATTGAGAAGAGTATTAAAAAACACAAATGTGTCTCAATTCAATTTAAGATATAAAACAACTTCAGGTAATTAAAAGTCAATTCGATTTTCAACAACAATGTTTGCGACATTTTCAAAACATCGTTACAACACTTTTGTTTTAGATAGGAACACTTTTTATCATCTTTTGTTTTTTCTGTGTTGGAATGTGTAAACCTAATTGAAAATCATAAAAATTAATGTACTAAATAATTAGAATAATGATCACAATTATCAAGCCATCAACCTTCTGGAATTTCAAAATATTCCAAGAGATCTCATAGGATTTCCAAGATTTCAAAGCATTTCATATAATTTCTAAGATTTCATATATTATATATTTAAAAGAAAATTGATATTCACTACTATCAAATTTGTCTCAAGATTTAGAATTTGAAAACTCAAGGATGTAATTTTGAAATAGGATTATCCAAAAAGATTAAGATGCGATCTGCGAAATGGTGTTCGAAATACATAATACGTAGTATAAGCATAGTAGTTCAAGAATAAAGTCAACTTAAAAACTGATAAATACACCTCCGTAAAGTACGACGGCCCCCATCCAAGTATAACCGAATAAAGAGCTTCTTAACTTCGGTGATCGAACGAGAAGCCTTAAACAAATCTGTGTCCAAATGCTCAAATTTTTATTTTTGATGCTACTATTTGAGTATGTTCTTAAAAATTTGTGTATTTATTTAGGAATACCTATTTTCGAAATATGGTTTATATACTAACAAAAATGGACACTTGATACATCGTCATTTTTTTCAAACAATCTTTATAATGGAAAATTCACTGCAAGAGCAGTGAGTATAAAACAGTAAAAAAATAATTTAAAGTTAGAATTTTGTAATTCGAGCAAAATTTTCATCTCAAAATTCCCAATAACGCACAATGTATATTTTTGTTACTGATACAAAAAAAATGTGTCTCCTACAGGCTTTCTCTAGATGAAAAATTGCGTGATAAAAAAACTCGATATTTTTTTTTAGTAAATGTTCATTATTTTTGTAAAAATATTTCTCCTCTAACACTATCACTATCACTATCACAATCACTATCACAATAGTGAAGTAAAATATTGCGATAGCTTTATTCCTCATAGGTGGGATAATAGAGTAGGGGAGAGTGGAGCTGAGCCGACACTTTCTTGTCAAGTCGCTTTCTAATTGAAAAAAAAATGTCTGAAAACGTATTAGGTATTGTTGGATCGAGAATTTAGTTGGCTACAAAATGTTGCTTTTGATTTTGAAGTGCGGTGCTTTGTTTATCAATTATTATAAAAAAGTGAAATGATGGGAAATCTGCCGAACGAAAAATCGTGGGACTAGTGAAAAATTGTTCTCCCTTCGCTCAATAACACTGCGCTGGACTCCAGCTCACGTACGCACGACTGTTTATACCGCGCTCCTGATTGATCTAGCTTATATATTTAATAACTCAAACACTAAAACTTCAATTCATTTTTGGAAAAGCAATTTTCGATTTATTTTATTTTTATTTTTATATAGCTATATAAATCCGCACTCTTGAGTTTGGGACACTCTGTATAGACCAGTCAGTAATGAAAATTAATAAACATTAAGTCCAAAAGTTTTGAAATTTTAAGGACTGATAAAATGAGTTGCAAAAACAATAAATCGCACTTTGAAACTCTCTTTGAGGACCGGAATGTATTAAAGATCGTAAAAATTTGTAGATTTGCAACCATTTTAGAGGTCTGGAACTTAAAAATGTTTGAATAATTAATGTTTTCATGAATAGCTCGAAGGATAAAATTGCGAAGGTACTGCAAATTGACAGGTGAGTTTTAAACATTATAACAAAGAGCTAGTCACTTGAAAAACTGTTTCGAATGGTTTGTTCAATTTGCGAAATTATTATCTCCGGGCTTGAAAAGTTAGTATAACATTCGAGAAATGATTTTAAGAATTTGCAACCAAATTTCAAAATGTTTGCAATTTTGGTGATAGATATATGATCAATATGAAATTTCTCAAACCATTTATATAGAAAAAAGCGCTTTCGGTGCAACTAAAAAGGTTGCAAAACACAGTTCTTTGATAAAATGTTTTAAAATTTTCTGCAAATTTCCAATACTTTTGCACCTTTTTCCTTCAAGCTATTCATGAAAACCTTAATTATTCAAAAAGCTTTATATTCCGGACGTCTAAAATGGTTGCAAAGATAAATAGTGGAAAATGACTTGAAAAGCGTTACAACAAGTTTACAGAACTTCTTATATTTTTATTTTTTTATTTATTTTTGTATTTATATTTATATTTACCGTGTGGGGTCTAGAAGTGTAGTGTAGAATCAGATGGTATTTTAGAGTTAGATATAATTTGGTCTTCGAGGCGCGCGGTGGGTGACGGTGTTGTAATGGCCGTGCGGTCGGCGACGGTGGTATAATGGTCGTGCGGTGGCAGAATTAGATGTGACTCTGGAATTGGAGGGTGAAGGATGTCAAAATCTGCGAAGATCAAGTAATCCAAGGAAAGGACAGGAAGGCGTATGTCAAAAGATAAAAGAGTGTTGTACTCGCTAAATATCTTACCACACGTGAACTCAGTGAATAAACGACAGTGTAATATTTTTGTAAATTCAAATTGGTCTTGTAATTTGTCCACCCAGCATCTCATATTATTTTCGACAATGGAAACGTCTCGCCTGGTAACATTATCCATCATCAAAAATTAAAAACTTTTGGACTTATTTTGAAATTTATGATTTCTAGTGGCTTCACTGACTTGGCCTATTACCCCAAACTCAGTTACCCTGCTGGCTGTTACCCAGCTTCACTGGTTACCTGCAACGTTTCTTACCCAAAGTTTTTTCTGTGTGGCTAAGACAACATTTTTTTAAATTGATACAAAAACCTCTGAATAAAAAGATTTAGATATGATGGCCTCTTACTAAATTTCTCACCAGGTAAAGGAGCAGTAGGATCGACAAAATCCTGATCATCATAGGCCTTGTACTTCTTATTGGCGACCAACTGATCCACCTTGTCAAGACTCTCCTCGCGTCTGTCTGAGTAATCTGGGACTTCCACATAAGGTATAATATCTGGATTATATGGTGGAATATCCGATGGATAACCAGGAACAGTTTGTCTTTCAAAATTTCCTTCATTAAGGTTCTTTCTATGATCCTCTAGATTTATATAAGTTGTATTTTTCGATTCTTGAGCCAAGGGAATACTGGCACTCTGAAAACCTCGAAGTCCCAAAGCATCTAAATCTGGATTGGAATTGAAATTTTTAACTTTGGACGAATTTGGTGATTTTGTGGTAGTCAATGGGAACCTGATATCTACTCCTGGTGTCACAGTTTTTCTTTTAATTGGTCTTGGTGCAGGAATATTTAAATCATCTACTTCACTGGAGACTGTATCCTTATATGATGCAAGGGCCAATGAAGGTGCAAGAAACGAATATGGATGAGGAACATTATTATTTTGTACACCATATTTCTTCTCAAAAATGTTTAAATTGTCTTTGAATCCTGTATCTAAAGGAGATGTAATTTTGATAGCAGATAGTTTTTGTTCCTCTAGGGTAAGTCTTGGGTGGCGATATAATTTTTCCGAATTGTCCTTATGGGTGCTTTCATTTGTGGAACTATTACGAGGTTTAAGAGCAATAGATATTAGCTTACTTATAGTTTCCCGTTTTGAACGTGATTTTGTTGCATTTTCTTTTGCTTTTCCCTTCTCACGCATTATTTCAACTACAGTTGTTATCTTTAAAGCTTCAATTGGACTTGGATTTCCCAAATCTAATTTAAATTCAGTTGTGGGAGTCATGGAATTAATAAGTGAATTTTCTACTTTCAAATTCAAAGCTTTGACATTTTGTGAATTTTTCTTCTCGGTTGTGTCTAGGTTGTTTCGAGTAAATTTAGAGTAAATTGGTTTGTTTTCTATTGAAGAAGGTTTCTGTTTACCATCCTGAAAATTGAAAATAACCAGATCTTATTCGTTGATAAAAATATAAATGATTAGGCAGAAGAAAGCTTTTTAATGCAGACCAAGCAGATTAATTACGAGCTTAACAATTTAAACGAAATTAATTATGTTTAGAAGCTCAACTTTTTAATATTTTTTGGTTCGAATCCATTTCAAATCAGGCAGGTTCAAGCAGCAAAATCTCAGGCGACTGCATTTTGACATATATTCTTCAAAAAATAGACATTGTTTCTAGTGATGCATTCGAGAAGATTTCGAAAAAAATCCTATATTTTTTTGAAAAATGTTCAGATGAATTAAAAACTGCATGAAGATCGAGAATGTTAAAAAAAATTGGGATCTCGAGTCGAGAATCTCGAAACTTTTTATTTGAGATTCTCGATCACCATGAAGTTTTGAGTTCACCTGAAGATGTTTCAAGAAAATCTTGAATTCTCTTGAAATCGTCTGGAATGCATCACTAATTCTTTCTTTAAAATTCTATATTTTTTATATAGTTCAGATGTTGCATTTTTTTTTTCTCCATTTTTTCACGAAAACCCCAAATTTGACCTTCTATGAGGAAGACATCCTATGAGTTTTATGTGAACTAAACCGCTTTTGTAACCAGGATATATATATTTTTAATAAAATTAAATTTTTGCATTTTTCTTGAAAACAACGGAAGATACAAAAGAAATTCAAGATAAAAGTTTGCTTCGTTCACGGAACAAATTGCGCAAATTACATTTTCAGGAAAAAATAATTATTTCACCCACAAAAATAGTTTAGCCCGCATAAAGCTGATAGGATGGTTTCCTTAGATGAGCAGAAACTTAAAAAAAAATATTGCAAAAAATAACAAAGCTGGGGTTATACAAAAAATCATCTTTCTATAATTTTAAGCTTCGCAGAAAAAAATAAATTAGATTTTCTGCAAACCCCCATCTTTTTGATTTATTGCAATATTTAAAAAAATGTCGAAACCATTTTTTTCGCTGAGAGAATTATTTTTCCTGAAAATGTAATTTTCAAATTTTCTTCATAAACGATACAAGATATCACAAAAGAGGAAGAGAAATTGAAAATTTCTCAATTTGAATAATTTGAGATTCAGCCTTCAAACTTTTGTAATTGTAATTATATACTTTTCAAAAAAGTTTAAACAATAATTTAATGTAAGCAGCTTTAATAATATGTAATTGTAAATAAAATCACTTAGTTATCTTGTAGAATAAAAATAATAAAATAATAAAAATTTCAAATTGAGGTTCTACAAAATAAAATATATACAATATAAAAAGAATGGAGTTGAAAAGTGTTTTATTTTTAGAAAGTCGAAAATGAGATATCCATATTAATTCACAAAAATGCAAATGAAAAATATACTAATGAAAGTTGACAAGTTATAATTTTAGAGAGAAATATTTTCAAAAGACGGAATCCTTCAATTCTCAATTATAAGATCATTAGGATATGGATTTTGGATTTTGAATCTAATTTATTTTGAAATAATTTCAAGTATCTAGAAATCCCTCGGCTTTAAAAATACTTCAGAAGTTAGTCGTCTTAGGAGGACATGAATTCATTTAATTAATTTCTGGATGTAAAACAATTGGAATTTAATTTTAGAATTTGTATTTTTGTCTTTGGAATGAAATAAAATGTCATGCACTGGCGATTTTAAATTTGCAGTTCACTGAAATTTGAATTAGATTCAAAAATTGGAAATAAACTACAATCTGAAATGTTTCTTTATTTTTTGAAATTCTTCAAAAACAGAGTTTCACTAATTTAATTTAATTCCAGGATCATTAAATATTCTTTAATTATATTCTTCTCTTTTCATAAGTCTCATTTTTTTTGGACTGAGGTCTAGATTTTTTTTATTTCCCTGGAAAAGGCCTGGAATTTAAAAATAGAAATTGTGCAGCAGTCGGTACAAAAAATGGAATAAAAAAAGTCACAATCATATAATATATATATAATATAATATATAATACATCACAGAATTTATTTTTTATCGAAGACCAAATTCAACAAAAAATTGGCAAAAATTATAAGTGTGGGGTCTTTTTTTTAGTGAAAATTGACTTTTTATATTTTCAAACAAATCGCTGCCACTTTGCTCATTTTAAACCTTTTTTAAATTTCCCGATGGATTTCGAAAGAGAATGAAAAAATCACCAAAATCCGAAAAGAACTAAAACATCTGAA
The DNA here is from genome assembly GCA_011634705.1 of Andricus grossulariae. NCBI lineage: Eukaryota > Metazoa > Arthropoda > Insecta > Hymenoptera > Cynipidae > Andricus > Andricus grossulariae. The sequence goes on along the minus strand of JAABKJ010000496.1, from coordinate 9,412 downwards.
TTAGATGAAAGACTAATTTTAAAGAAAGCATTTGTGTTTTTCTGAAAAATAGACGTAAAAATTCAAGAACTAGTAACTTTGTGGAAAATATTTTGTTCTTAAATCGGAAAAATACGTATCGCCTAATTTCCTCTAAAAAAACAAATTATGTTGTCGCTCAGAGATTCTGCTACATGAAGTGTAGAACCTGCCTGATTTAAATGGATTCAATCCATGTTTGGAAATTTATGATTTGTTACCTGAAAAAAATAGTTGGGGGCGACTATTTTTTTCATTTACTGCTATAACTTTGGAATGTTTAAACTGAATGCAACAAAATAAATTTTTACTTACCTCGGGTAATTCTGCAAACAAGCTTTACTAAATATATTAAAAATATTTGAAAGAAGATTAAAGTCATGTCAAAGATTTTTTTTTTCTAAATTGTGTTGGAAATTTTCTTTTATTTTAAAACATGAAAACATCAGCTTAAAAAGTTTCATATTCAACCAATTTTAAAGATTATCTGCTGAAATTGATTTTCTTGAAGCAAGTTATATTCTAAAAAAAAGACTAGTAAAAAGTATGCAATGAGCAAAAAATACATCATCTTTTAAATTATTATACAATAAGCTGTAAACATTTTCTTTTCGCACATAAAATATTGCTTACATAGAAAAATGTCCTACAAACAAAGACTTCTCATCAATTAAAATTTGTGGACAGAACATTTTGTTTAAAAAGCTTTTAGTTTTTCTAAAACCAATATTTTTGAACATAGGTCATGAGAACTAGGAATGTAAGAAAATATATGAATCGATCAAAAAATTCACATTTAGTTCGAAAAATAAAATAATTCATTCTTTCATTTTATTTTTGGACAAAATTGAATTTATGCATTGACCTTTAAAGTAAATTTTGGAAAAATTTCGAAAATTGAACATAAAATATTTGTTTAATGCTGAAGATCTTAAAAGTTGTTGTTTGTTGTTTTCAGGACCTACTTTTGGAAATATAACTTGGACAATTACTTCAAATTTTGGACTGAAATTTACAAAAGAAAGTCTTTGGAATATACCCAAACTATATTTATAGTCGAAAAAAATTGCCTTATGATCCATCTACCAGTGAAAAAAACCATTGTGTGCATATTGTGCTAATTTAACAATTTCAAATTCATACAAAGGTGAAAATATACGATACAAAATAATTACTTGTGAAACTATTTCATTTTATTGTCTTATTTTATATACAGAGTTACCTAGAACAATTTTTCCTACAAAATTCAGAAACAGCAAAAAACAAAGGAGTTGTAAACGATAAAAAATTAAATATGACAATTGAAATAACCAATCTTTAGTTTAATAATTAAATTAATTAATTAATCCAAAATGATTGGAATAAAAAATTGTTCTATAAAAACCAATTTACCATACAGATTTTCTACCTTCATGTTTTCTTGCTCTGAAAGAGTGTATTTACAATCTACGTACAATAATACTTTAAGTAGGTAAATACATTACATAGAATTATGTGTAGAATACATCCATACCGTGGAATACATTAAATGTATTCTGTACAATAATTGCGTCCATATTTTCTATATATTTTGCGTAATGACTTTTTCTAATTTCTATGTGTAAAATATTAACGCCACTAAATTAAAATGTTATATATATGAAATTATAGAAAACTTACAGAAGAGCTTTAAGAGTTTAACGCAGATTCTGATTTGATTTGATTTGCCTTTGAAAACCTAAAATATATTTCAAAAAGAGATTTCTCCTTGTGTCAAAATAAATCTGCAACTGTACTTTAAATTATTGGGAAAACGCTGTTCCTACACAAATATATTGTACACAAAGGATACTGATAATATTTATCCTACACAAAATATGTCCTATACAGAAGTAAATAGTATTTTTTCCCCTACACAACATACTTTTTACACATAATATATCCTACACAGAATTAAACAGTAATTATTTTATTCGGAAAATATTCTCAAAACATTTTAGACAAAAATATTAAACCCAATATTTTTTCTACACAAAATATCTTCTGCAGAAAATATCTACTACATAATCGATTAATTTTTAACACTTTATTTAGAATTCTTATTCATTCCTTAGAATTCTTATTCATTCTTTAAAATAAAACAAAAGAATATAAAGCAAGATTCCGGTATATGATTTCGAAATTGTTTTTTTTTTTAATTTTACTTGTAAAATAATTGTAATGGATAATTTTAATCTTGTTTTTCGGAACATTTTTAAATTTGAAAAAAATGTGATTATCAATCCGTAGTTTTTAATTATTTCTGAATCTATTCTGGAGGCATTTGATTAAAAATTGTTTGATTACAAATACTTTAAACCCAAAATTCTACAACTATCAAGACTTTCAACTTGATATTTTACAATTTTGAAATCTTTTAAAAAAACAGGAAATTTCTTACATTTGAAATTGAAACTAAAAAATTTAGAATATTCAAATCTAAAATTATTAAATTTAAATCTGACTGAAATTGAAACCAAGCTATTTAGAATATTAAAATATAAAATTATTCAATTTAAAACTGACATTCAATGCTTTCAATGTGAAATTTTTCAATTTGTGAAGATTTAATAGTGGAATGGTCCAGATATTTTTCATATTTGAACTTCAAACAATTGTGAAATTCAAAATGGGAAGCTTCCAAATATTAATAAATTTGAAACTAAAAATTTTTGAATTTAACTTCTTTAAGAAAAAAAAAATTTTGTTATATGGCCTCAAAAAATAAAATATTTCAGAATCGCGCATAAGTATCATATAGTGTAGTATCAAGAAACATCTACTTTGTGTAGAAAGTATTTTATTAACTGTTTTTAATATTTTGCGTAGAATATATTTTGAGCAGGAAAAATATATAACTATTTATTCCTGTGCAGGATATATTCTGTAAAGAAAATATTTTGTATATGAAAAATATAATACTACTATTTAATCCTGCGTGGGCTATATTCTGTGTAGAAAATATTTTGTGTAGGTAAAGTATAATCAGTATACTTGTTGTACAATATATTCTGTGTTAAATATATTTGTATAGGAACGAGCGCCACTCAAAATTATTATGGTATATTTACTGCAAAGTATAAAAATAAGAAAAAAATAATTGTTTAAATATATGATCTTTATTTTATAAGGACTATGCTACACACATGAATATTTACTATTAGTTTCTAAATGCGTGTCTTCAAAACAGAAATGGCTCTAGAGATATGAACTTTAAATGATATATAATTATCTTTTCTTTCACAACTAACACTTGCAAGTGAAACAAATTATTTTCTACTTTTTTGAATGGAATCAGCCTTTCATTTTATAAGTGGAGTATTTATCAGGTGTAAAGATAGTCTGCTTCCTTTCATTCTAAAAAATTTTCAAGAATATATAATAAAATTTTATTGTATCTCAGAGAAATTTCTAAATAATTAAAATTAAAGGACACTTTCTGCACATCGATACTTGTACAATATCTTTTTGTTATCAGTGTCATTGTAGTCTTGCCGTTATTAAAAATATAGTTATTCATTTATCTTCATTAATTGAATTAATCGTAAAAAATGAATGAAAATAAACGAGTAGCATAAATAAAATCCGAAATGTGCTAGTCCTGCTGGAAAATTCAAACTGAATTCTGAAACTTATTACAAATAATGAAATAAGCAACTAATTGTTGAATTCGTTTTTGCATTTACAAGATCATTTTGATTGTATTTTCCCACAGAAAGCTGTTACATTTTAATCCGAACGAAATTGCCACATACATTATAAATTAGTGTACAAAAATCTACAGAGTATTAATGGCAAATATAAGAAGAAACATTATTTTTGTTCACTTAATTAATACTTTTTTACTCATGACAGATCACATTTTTTTAATTAATCTGCACAGTAGTAAAAATATGGCAACACGTTGAATTTACGATTTAAAAGAGATCGATATTGAAATATTTATCGTAAATATGAATTTTCTTCCAGTGCTATATGGCAAAAAGTTTTTTAATTTTATTAGAATGATTTTAAATTTTAAATAACTAAATAGCGTAAAAAGTAATTAAATAGTGTGGCAATGCCCGTTAGGAATAAAACTGGCAACATTCTAGCCCACTTGGATTAACTAACTACTGTAGTCTAGCGTTTCAAAATATTTCTTGATAAAATATTTAAGGAAATTAATAAAATTTATAAAAACTTATTTAACATTAATAGTTAACATTGTTCTCTCTCTAATTTTTATACTTTAATTTAAACTTATTGGAAATTCTACTTGCTGTTCTTAATTTCGATACCAGTAATGTGATTTATTTTCAAGCTAGTGATTGATTACGTGATTTCCTTATATTTTTTTTTAAACCAAAAAGTAAACTATCCCGTGATTTGTGGTTATGCTTCAGTCTTAGGTTTAACCATAAGAAGGAAGTCCATCTAAATGAGTGTAATTGAGTCTCGAGATAGAAAAATAATTTAGTAATTTGATTAACATTCAATTTTTTATACTTTAATATTTCAGGAAATTAAATCGATATAGATAATAATTTTTTGATTGAATACCACACAATGGATATAAATTAGCTATATAATTAACAAATTAGTTTACTAAAATATTTGTCTATATAGTGACTCAATTCTTTTTTCTTTATTCGAAAGTACTTGATGAAGAGTGCGCATTATTTATCTACCATTGTGACAAATTTCTACGCTTACTTGCCCAAATGCCCGTACTGGGCAGCTAAATTACTCACGTATGGTGCCCCTGTGTTTGTAGGAAATTCAGCCCATTTACTGAAATCGATGCCAGGCAGAATGCCACTTCGACAAGGAACTCGTGGATTTCTGTAAAATAAAAATAAATTATTTATTTATTTGAATTATATAATTATAAATTCATACAACTTTCGATGTTAAAATGATTACTTTGGGCAAATAATTTTTGAATAACAAGAAAAAATTAGCTTCAGCCCGGATTTGAACCGGGAACGTCACTATCTACGTGCGGAGCGTTAACCAGTTACGCCAAAAAGGTTTGAGCAGATCGTTCCTTGTTCTCCATAGCTAAAGTTTTACAGGGGAACACTAAAAGTATTTATCTACTGCGACAAATGTACTATTTTTCATCAACGTGGGCTTAATCTAATTATTATTTGGAAGATGGTATCAGCAACTGAAGATGTTACGTCCGAGTTTAAAAATTCTTTAATTCATACAATTTTCGATGTTAAAGTGATTACTTCGGATCTGTTGAGGCCTCGGTGACGTAGTTTGTTAATGCTCCTCTCACGGATAGTGGCGTTTCCCAAGTAACCCTTTTGACATAGAAAAATTTTCAAACTCGGACTATTCAGCTACGAAACTCTTTCTTGTAGGCGCCAGGCGCATACTTCAACTAATTTTTGTAGTCAATATTGAGGTAAAATAAAAATAGGATACTTTATTATAATGTTTCTTCTATATATATATATTGTTAAAAATTCATTTTTATTTCATAAGATATTGACTGCATCAAGAATAAAAATCGAAAAAGCGATTGCATTTCTGTGCAGAATACATTTAACCCAAAATACATTTCCTTCTTCTTTTAAATGAGCAGAACTCATGTTCTTATAATTAATTGGGCAATGTAATAACGACAATGTATTTTTTGGAACAAAATAATTATTAGTAAAAATATTGTTGAAGACTGCCACGATTATTTATTCGAAATATCTTACAGAATAGGTGAAAATAATTATTAGCTGCTTTCACTCACTATTGTAGAGCGAGATTCATTTTCCTTCTTGAATTTTAAATATTTTGTTTTGAAATATTAAATATTTTTTATTTAAATTGGAAGGATGTCTTTTATATCTGAAATATCACCAGAAAAAAATGTCAACTAATAAAAGAGAGTATTTACTTCGATAAATACCGTAAATAATTTTTTTTCAGGCAGAAAACTATGTTTAAACAATAGGAAATTATAGTTCCAGGTCTATCAGTATGAATATGAAATACAGTTGACTGTAGTGATGGAAAATAACTCGTTTCCTTTAACTAGTTCCCTTTTTGGTAACGATAGTGCAACGAAGTTACATTCATAAATAATAAACGAATTGTTAACAAGTTAAATTTTTTTTATTAATGGTAACTAACTGAATCTATTTCAAATTAGGCAGGATGAATTATGAATTATGTTGTTTTTTAGATTTAATTCGGCGTAACGTAGTTTTCCGATATGCAAAAAAAAAAAAAATGTTGATGAAGTTACGTGTATTTGAATTTTTATTTTGTTGTTCAAATAACCAAAACTGTTTTATTCGAACTTCTATCACTTTTGACTTGATTGAAATATTTATCGTTTTGTTTCTGATTTCGATAGAGTTTGTCTTCTTTTGATATCCATCGGAAATTTAAAAAAAGTTCAAAATTGAAAAATGGAAGTAGTTTTTCTGAAAATATTAAAAGTCGATTTTCTCAAAAAACCAACACTATATTTTTTGCCAAATTGTTTAATTCAGTTCAATTCTTTAATAAGGTTTGTACTTTCGTAAGGAAGACATCTTGTGAATCTTATGCGGGCTAAATAAATTTTGTGGCCAGAACAATTTTTTTTCATAGAATCGAAGTTTCTAATTTTGCTCACAAACAACGACAGACAGGAAAAAACGTTGAGATAAAAGTTTGCACGACAAAAAAGTTCTATAAAAAATATCTCTTTAAAAATTATATTTTTAGGGACAAAAATTCTCCCAGCCTCAAAAATGGTTTGGCTGGCATAAATCTGATAGGATGCCCTTCTTCTACAGGTACAAAACTTTCAAAAATATTGGAAAGAATAAAAAAGGCAGGGCTTTCTAGAAAATATTTTTTCATGTTTTCAAAATTTAAAGAATAAAATTAAAATGGTTTTCTGGAAAAAAATATAATTTTTGAATTTTTCTCGCAAACGATGCAAGATATCACAAAAGAGCAAGAGGTATTTTCATTAGAAGTTTTTTAGACGTGCAAACTTTTATTTTAACATTTTTTTGTATCTGTTGTTTGAAAGAAAAATGGTAAAATTCGATTTAATGAAAAAAATTCCTCTGACCACAAAATTCATTTGGCCTGCATAAAACTCACAAGATGTCTTTCTTATTCAATCAAAAATTGGCAAATAATATAAGAATGGGGGTTTTTTTTAGAAAAAATTGACTGTTAATATTTTTGGAAAAACCACCGCTATATAGTTAATTTTGACCCCTTTTCAAATTATCCGGCGGCTTTCAAAATAAGAAAATAAACTATATCAAAATCAAAAAGCAAATGATTAATATATCAATTAAATAAAAAGTCTTGGAGACAAAATTTAGGGTTTTCTTTTTTTAAACAAAGCACAAAATTCAAATACGCATCACTTCGTAGACAAATTTTTTTTCGTAAATCGGAAAAATACGTATGAATTCAGAGAAAATCAAGGGAATCCAAAAGAATTCGACATACGATTAAATTTAGAGAAATTTAAGGGAAATGAGAAGAATTGGATGAAATTCATAAAACTTCTAGGTGAATTAGAAAAAATGCAAGTGAATTGAAAAAAATGGTAGAGTAATTGATTGTATCAAATTTCGAACGAATTGAGCATGATACAAAAACACATTATTTTATAATAAAGGAATATATATATAGTACAACGGATACCATCCGAACATAACCGGGCCAAGCTCTGCTTAACTACGGTGATCGAACTAGAATCCTTAACAATTCCATGTGCCCCAGCAAACGAATGAGAATAATAATAAAGAATATTAATATACTGTCGTTTTAGAATATTTTGACTAAAATTTAAAAGAAAAATTATTGGAATTATTCAATATTTTAGTATTCTTCAAAAATGAATCAGTTTGTATAAAAACTTACATTTCATGATCAGGCAGTACCATCGGGTATATCTGAATTGTATCAATCAGATCTGTGTTGTCGCAAATTAAACGAGCGAGTCTTCCTTTGCGAATCTCGTTCAATTGATCTGAAAAAAAATTGAATCACTTATACATTAGTCAAACAATTTTAGATTAGGTAAAATTTTGAAAAAAAGGACAATATTTCGAATAGAATGAAAAGGAATTGAACTTGTATCATTTCTAAACAAAATGTTGAAAATTGGAAAATTCGTACCAAAACTTTGAAAATTTGACAATTTCATTAGACAGGAGTTGCAATTTTATCATTTCTAATTCAATGCGTTTAAAATTGAACAATTTTTTTTTTTAATTGATGAATCTCGAAATTGAATAGGACAATTTTAAAACGTTGAAAATGAAACATTTGCAGATTAGAATTTTAAGAAATGGATCAATTAACATTCAAAGGAATTGAAATTGTATTATTTTTAATTAGGAGCTTTTGAAATTTAAAACTTTTAGTTTAAATAATTTTTAATTCCAACTGATTAACATTTGACAATTTAAAATTGAAAACTAAATTAAATATTTCAAAGTTAAAGCTTCTAAAATTCTTGAATTTTAAATTGTTTCTGCATAAAAAAATTATTATTGAATATCAAAATTAATTCGAATTTTTTTTTAAGGTAAACAAAATCAATTCACCGTCATTTTCACAATTAAAAATGGAAAAATTTTCAATTATAAATCTTGAAAACGGAATTATTCCAGAAAAACGTCTAAAATAAAGTAATTTTAAATGGAAAGCATTAAAAATGAAAAGAGTCTTCCACGTAACGTTGAAAAATGAAAGAATCAGAAATAAATTAAAAACTTAAAAATGTTTAATTACTCAGAATTGTGATATTAAAACTTTTTTATATTAAAATTCTTCAAAATTTCAATTATTTGGGTACTTTTAAATAGTTTGAGTATTAAAAATTTCCAAATTTTTAACTTATACTTTTAAATATTCAACTATTTCAATTTGAGTTACAAAATTAAGACGTATGAAAGCGAAAAGTTGAAAATTTAGCGTTCAGTATGAGAATTCACAGCTCTAAATTTGTAACCATTTAAAATCAAAGAAATTATTCAATTACTGAGGTATCAGTTTCAGATATTTCAATTTTCACCTATTTTTATTCGAAGGAACACAATTTTTAACTTTCCAATTTCAAATCTTTTTATTTTTACCATTTTATTTAGAATTATTATTCATTCTTGAAATCTACAAATCAAATATTTATCAATTTCAAATTATTCATTTTTTTTTTAAATCTTCAACTAAAAATCTTACAATATTAATATATTACATTGAAAATTAACAATTGAAAAAAAGAATACAAATTTTTTTTTTGTAATTTGAGTTTGAAATTTTCATTATTTTGGAACATTTACATATAAAAAATAATTCAATTAATAATAAGAAAAATAATAATAATATAATGATAATAATAATAATAATATAATAATAATATTAATAA
>JAABKJ010000495.1:0-49320 GCA_011634705.1 Andricus grossulariae | reverse complement strand
GTTCTTGGGCGAACTTTCGAACCCTTTCCGTGAACGGCCTACCAGATGTTATGTAGTCAATCACACATTGAACACGGCACTCAGACAACAAAATAGAATCCCAGCGTTGCGTTTTAGCTTTGATTCGCCAGTTTTAATCAAGCAGTCTAAAACACTTTATAAGAAATTCTTATCTCTTTCTAACAGTCCCACTTTAACTTCAACGCTAAGCATTTAAGAAAGCATCCAGACAACAAAATCAACTTCGAGCGTCGCTGTTTGACTCGGATTAGCCAGTTTAAGGCAAGTAGTCTAAAACACCCAATAAGGAATACTTATCTACGTACAAACTTACCTTTTACGCTTAGCGTAAAAGTCGAAGCGTTGGAACGAGATAAGCATTCCTTATAAAGTGTTTAGACTACTTGACTTAAACTAGCGAATCAAAGCTAAACAGCAACGCTGGGAGTTGATTTTGTTGTCTGGCCATTCAACTTAAGCGGTTTGCGACGAACTTGGGATGCAATCTTTCGATCGCAAGTAGCGTTTGTCATGCGATTGTGAATTAGCTATTTGTATCACCGATTCAGACAACCAAACGCCTCTTGATAATAGAATTCGAATTTCGCATTTGAAGCTCGATAACATGCAATTATATGATCGCTTTGTGCGTTACCTAAGCGCTTAGCGCAACGCCCGAACGCTTAGCGCTTATCACTTCCAACGCGATTACATCGTATTGCTCGTCCATGCAATTCTTTTTCTGCATAAACTTACACGAGAGCAATGCAAAGGGTGGAAAAAAAGACTGATAAATTCCACTCCACAGGTAAAAATATGTACCCAAATCTGACTTTTAAATCGCCGTAGCGCAAAACTGTTTATAATTTGAGTTTTTGCCATACGGACTAAACTAAAAAATAGCAAAAACTTAGAAAATTCCACCTAGACCTTTTTTACCATGTATTTGGTGCGGGGTCCTTGCACTATTTTTGTAGAAAATTAAACTCCTGGGTTGGAAATTAACTTTTTTGTTGGAAATTCATATTTTTGGTTTGAAAATTCATATTTTCGGGTTAAAAATTCAACTATTTTGCAGAAAATTTGTCTTTTTGACTTGAATCTTCAACGGTTTGGTTAAAATTGTTTTTCTTTCGTGACTCAAAAATTTTTCTCAGTTACAAATTCAACTATATTTTGATAGAAAATTAAACTACTGTGTTCGAAATTAACTTTTTTGTTAAATACTCATATTTTTCGGGTTGAAAATTCAACTGATCTGTACAAACTTCGCATGTTTTGCTTAAAACTTCAACAATTTGGTTAAAATTATTTGTCTTTCTTGTCTAAAAAATCTTTCGTAGTTTAAAATTAAAATTCATCTTTTTGGTTAAAAACTCAACTACTGATTGAAAGTTGAACTCATTTGTTGAAAAATTTTGTTCTGAAGATTCATCATTTTATTTGAAAATTTATCTCTGGTTAAATTTTTTTTTTTAGTTAAAAAATTCCGCTATTTAGTTGAAAAGTCATGTATTTTGTTGAAAATTCGTCTTTCCTGGTTAATGTTTAGGGAACTTAATCAGCCAATGTACTGTCAGTAGGAAATTCATGAGATTTAAGAAAAAATACCAAATCTGACCATCTCCTCTCGTTAGTAATTAAAATTAAATATATATGAACTTTTCTTATTTGATGAATATTTGTACAAATAGTTTTCATCATTAAGAAATTTTTATTATGTACTGCTGTTGTAATTAATTCTAACATTTTACAAGTAGTTTAATCATAAACGAAAAGTGCTTCAAGCATACTTTAATAGTGGAACAGAATAACTCTTTCAGGAGTATGAAAACCATATTTTATAATTTGTAAATATTATAAAATCTTTATTTGATATTCTTATTAACATTTTTTACCCAAAATTAAACAAAATTCCCGGTCCATGTATAGATTCCCGGCAATCAAAAACAAAATATGATTTGCAAAAACTTTCGGTTAAAGTCGGTTCGATCGCAGCGTAAAACACCTGAAAATGAGGCACTTCATTCTTATAGATAAATAAATAATAATTCATGAGTCATGTCAAACATTTATTTTATCTATAGTCTATACATTTAACCAAAAGTTACTCAGTTGAAGAGAAATTACGTTACATGATTCTTCAATCTATTTTTCACATTTTGATTTTTCATTAATTTATTTATGGAAACTAAAGACTTGTTTCGGTTTATTTATGTACTATGGCCACTAAATTGAGAGAAAATAAAAAAGTAAAAACCCGATTCAATCTAAGGCAAATTAAATATTGGATTTCCGACGCACGGGCCAATCGAATCGAAGAACCGATTCGAAGGTAGATAGAATAAAACGATCCAAAAATGAACGCACGTCGAATCGAAAATACGATATTCGATCCGAAAAAATGCACACGTCTAGTCTTTATGTTATGGTAGACGTGTAAAAAGGATAAATGGAAAAAATTACGTCTTTTAAGGACTTTAGTTTTGAAAAAAATTTAGTTTTTAAGTATAATTGTGAATTTACGTAAGTTTTATTTACCATCGCATATTGCGATGAACGAATTTGTACAGGGGGAAATGATTCTGGTGATAAGTGTGAAACAGCAATGAAATATGTCGAAAAAATCACTTCTTTTTTTTAACTTTCAAACTTCAAATAATTTCTGCTAACGGGAGATATCGTTTTTAAAAATCTGTGAAAAATCACAGAAATACATTTGTTATAAAGAATGAGATTTTTCCTATCCTGATTGAAAAATAAAAAAAAAAATTTCGACTCACCCTACTATTTAACCTAATTTTCAGGCCCACGGGCCTTAAAAATGACCAGTTAGATTATCGATATTTGCATATTAAGAAACGTCAAAAATCTTCTATTTGTATGCACCGAATTATAGGCCGGGTGAGCGATTTCGGGAAAATCCTTAAAATTATCCTTATAATATGCACACCTAAAATGTTCCAAATGATCAATTTGATTTGCGATACTTGGATATTAAAAAAAGTCAACATTCTTATTTTTATACCTCGAATTATAGACCAGATGAGACGTTTGGGATTTACTTCTAAGAACTACCCTCATAATATCCAAACTGAAAAATGTTAAGAATTACCAGTTCGATTTTTTTTAATTGCAAATTTAATAGCGGGAAATATCTTCTTTCCGTAGCACCAAATAATAATCTTGGAAAGGCCATTTCTGCCTCGCTCCTAAAAATTACACTTATAATATAATAACTGAAAAATGTTAAAATCACAAGTTTGATTTTCGAACATTGCCAATTAAATAGCGTGAAATATCTTTTTTCGATAATCAAACTCGTAATTTTACCACTGTACGGTTTCATTAGGATAATAGTAATTTTAGGTGGTTTCCGAACCATCTCATACGGCCTATAAAATTAGACATAAAAAAAGAAAATTGTTGACGTTTTTCAATTGGCAAATATCGAAAGCCAAACTTGTCATTTTCAAATTTTTTAGATGTGCATATGGTATGGGTGAGTTACAGGGGTAATACCGAAATGTCTCACTCAGCCTATAATTTTTCCGATAAAGAAAGAAGATTTTTTACAGTATTTAATTGCAAAAATTTGAAAATCTAACTGCTCATTTTTCGCATTTTTCCCTGCGGATATTACAAGGGTAGTTTTTAAGGGTGATGCCGAACGGTCTCACCTAGCCTATAATTCGTGGCGTAAAAAAGAAGTTATTTCATGATATTGAATTGGCAATTTTCCAAAATCAAACTGGTTATTTTTAACATTTTAGGTATGCATATAAAAAGGGTGGTTTTTAGGGGTGTTGCTGAAATGCCTCACCCGACCTATAATTCGAGGCATTAAAAAAAAATTTCGAGGTTTTTTAATATGCAAATATCGTAAATCAAACCGGAATTTTTTATATTTTATGTGTGCATCTCATAACATGGTGGCTACTCATAATACTTCAGAAAAAGTTTCCCGGCTATTTCTCGGTCAAATTTTAATTTTTCCCGATTGACTTTTATGTGTTTATTATTTTATTTATTCAATACTAATTACTTTACTATGTACATTTTGAAAAGGTTTCAACATTTAAGAACTTAAAGGTAACATATATAATGTAAATTATTGTAAAAGTGATTTGAAAAACTATAATTTATTACAAAATAAACCACAGTGAAAATTTTGCGCAAGGAAGCAACTGATAGTTATTTCAGAATATAAATGTGGCATTCTACAAAAAAAGAGTCCACTTTGTCAATCGTAGTTTAGGAGATATTCGCGTTTTTGTGAACAAGGATAAAAATATATATTTTATGTTTCCGATGGGAAATCAAATTCAATCTATGCTCCATCTTAGGCCTGCCGAAAGAGGAGAAGAGCGCCCTTTTGAAAACTTCGATCACTTCTGATATAAAAATCAGATCATTCAATGTAAACATTAGGCGGGTTTACGTAAAAGCAGACAGATATAACTAAATTATACACAAAACTTAATTACTATAATTTTATTGACACTTTTAATCTTCTGCGAAACAAGAGTGTCTTACAAATACAGGTATTATATCTGCCTCAATTTTTACGAAATTAATTTTCTTGTGTACTTTCTTAGCTTACTTGTCATTAATTATTTCAATGATAATAACTATTAAAAGGGTTTATTTTATTTACCATAATAAATATTCATTAAGCTAAGAATTATTTACTATTTAAAAGAATGATAATTTGCTGTCAATTGTCAAAATACGTATCATTGTAATTGTGTATTTTTCATTGCCATAAAAGTCCTTATATAAGTGTGACTCACCTAGTGTAATAATTGCGGGAATGCATATTTTGTTCTACTGTATTTTCAGTTGTGCCACCACTTTGTATATACGTTTGATGGGCAGTAAGTTGATCAGATCTAAAAAGAAAAATTGTTTGATAAGCGATCAGTTTTTAAATAGTTATTATAAGAGTATTAACAATCTTATAAAATCAAATAAATAAAAATAACGATGGCGCCGTTATAATATGCTGAATTTCTTAATTATTATTTACCCAATAATAAATAAGAAAAAAATCAAATTTGTTTTGCTCTTACTGTATCGTTTTATAAAGTTCTCGTATTTTTAGTTGAACTGGATGTGATCTTAGTCTCAAAAGTTCCAAGGCACGGGTTTGTAATTCATTTTTGCGGCCTGACTTGTTTCGCCCAGCGAATCCCAATAGCATCTGCAGTTCAGATACTCGAAAACTTAACACCATATTCTACAACAAAATTGTCGAAAGAACAATCACCGTTAATTTTTTAAAGCCCATTCTCCGAAGTTACAAAAATAAACATATCAATTTATTAAAGATATAAATTAATATTATGTGTGCATCAATAATGAATACGAGAATACAAAGCAAATGAAAGAAAAATATGTAAACATTCTAAAGTACACTAATTGCTTAAATCCAAAATATTGTCAGTGATTAGATTTTTACCTAATGTGCAAGATGCCATTTTGCCACCTTAAGAATGTTCCGAATCTTTACTAACAGTCAATAAAAGGTATCATTGACCTTACGTATTATTTCAGTACTGGCGGTGGAAAGGTAAACAAATCACTGATTCAGAACCTATGTAAAACAATTCAATAATTTCATTCGCAGTTTTTTTATGTGCCGCGGCGTAGAATGCATGTGTTGTATAATTTTATATCATTGCATGCGTGTTAGAGTGTGTTTTTCCGCACATGCACCAAGCTTGGCCAATACCTGATCATCCCGTTCGCCATAAACAATACAGAATTAGGAAAACGTGCGCCCTGCAGCGCCAAAAAGAGTGGCGAGATCTGCTCAGAGTTTGGAACCTAATAATAAAGTGGCCACGCGGCAAAAGGGCGTACGTTCCATTTTTTTGGTTGCTTTTTTTAAACATTAAAAAACAAATGTAATGACAATTAAATGAGGACATGTTAAAAATAATTATCGGAATCGGATAAACGAGATATCTTTAGAACGAGAAAAACTTTAATTTCCTGACATTAGCTATGCAAATCAGATTTTTAACAATTTTGTAAATGAGAGTATAATGGAATCTTCGAAATTTTCGATTTATGGTTTTGATTCATGTATCCAAGTTTGCTAAAAAATAATAGAACTTGTTCAAATTTCGACCCGACGTCATTAATTATATACACAATTGAACTGTAAAGTTTCAAGTCGAATTCCTGCAACATTTAGTTTAGTTTTTGTACAAATGAGAGATGACAAAAAATATCAAAATATGAAAACTGCACAAAATCTTATTGGAATCGTAGAAAATATCCAGAGGAAACTTGCCGAAAAAAGTGCAATACGACTTATTGGCTATTTTATGAAAAATTAAAAAAAAATCCACGAAATTTGTTACTTCGCGCCGGAAGCGCTACGTAACGTTGAAACATCGTATCGCATTGAACAGTGTGTATGATGTACGCTAAGTATTCAATCCGACATTGTATATAATGCGTAAGCAATAAATATAATGCCCAACTTAGACCAGATAAAGTATGTCCCCCATAACACGCAAGGTTTCAGCAATATTTCTAGAATATTTAATTTATAACATTTGAAACATTCCAAATGAATATTCTGCGGTCCTGATGAAAAAACTGTACAACTGCATTTTAGAAGAGCCAAGATATTCAATAAAACGCGTTTGCATCTGTACCTTTTAACGTATGAGAGTTTTTGAAAAAAAGTACTGTTCTTGGGTAAATCGGGCATGCTCTATTCATTAAAACAAAACAAAAATGGCGAATTACAATTATTTATATGCAAAACTATGGATATGCTAGATATTAATGCACAAAGTCGCCGAGAATCCTTACTAATAAACACATCTGCGCAGATGTGCTGCCGAATACAGGAATCAGCCCTCAAGAACCTCCGAGTTTCTTGCTGGAGAAACTTGAAAACTACAAATTTTCGAAAAACTGATAAAAAAATATAATTATGATGTAATTATTAATTAATTAATTACAATTAATTGTTAAGTTTTGTTAATACAAAATGTAACAATAATATAAAAGTAATTAATTTTATATTTTGATGATAAAAATCATTGTGTGAGCACAAAATAAAACAAATGAGTGTACAGACTTTGGTCAATTTATTGTTGATTAAAACCATTTGATTTCACTAAACAGTGTCATTAACACACCTTATGACTGACAAGCATAACGAAAAATTCTAACCATAAATAATATCCATTAAAGGAGAACATTTTTAATATGTGAATTTTACAGATTTTACTAAATTTATTACAGATTGTAATAAATTTACCTTGACCTTTTTTTATATATTCTATAAATGTTAAAATGGTTTTGAATTTAATTTTTCAGTTTACTAATTCGAATTCTAAACCAAAAATTCCTTTTATAAACAATTATTTGTGGTGGTTCGGTAGACCAAGTAAATAATTTTTTTACAAATAATCTTAGATCTGTCAGTTAAATATACATTGAAGTTAAAATTCTTCATTGAAAAAAAACTAATATCCAAAAAATTATTCCCCAACACGATTTTGACTTGAATCTTCCCATTTTTTCTAAATATACTAGAAAATATACTTTATATGATCATTTCTCAATTTTTAGGTCAAATTATTGATTTTTTCTTTATATGAGACAATATGAAAAACTATATTACTACAAAGACTAGAGATAAAAATGGATTATTCACAATAATATATTATAGGACACAACTGATATTTATTTTCAAATATATATAAACAGTACAAACAAAAGATATTTCTATTAGAACAGTAGGTTTATGAAAATCAAAGTGTCGCTTTGCTTAAAATTATAATCAGCAAATTACAAAAGTATGAAAATTCTCTGATGTTGCCTGAATATTTCAAGTGAGAAATGCAAAAAGCGATCGAGCCCTTTTTTGAAAATTCATATTTTAATTTTTTGAAATTATTTTTTTATATAAAAATGTTTATTATGTGCACACTATTATACACAAAATATATAGTAAAAAATTTGTCACAAACATTTCTGTCAAACAATTTTTGTAATCCAAATAGTGCCACAGAAACCTTTATAGAAGACCCAGTTTTTGTTAAACATAAAATTTTATTGGAACTTTTTTGCTACATATGTTATGTATATCACCGTACATATAATTAAAAATTAAAAAAAAATAATGTCGAAAAATCAAAATTTGAGCTGTCAAAAGAAGGACTCGATCAATTTTTCATCTCTTACTTAAAATATTCTGGCAAAGTCAGCGAATTGAATGTATTTTTACAGCAATAATTATAACGTTTTTTATATGTTTCTTTACAGCAAAATCATGCGAGTGATTTTTTTAAAAACATGGTCCAATTTTCTCACCATTTTAAAATTAAAACCTTCGGAATTATTTAAAAAAATAAAAAATTGTCTAATATCACCAAATGGTTACGATAGTATTAATTAATATTAATTAATTAATAATAATAACTATTACTTATCTTCCTATAATTATTTCGGATAATTAGTAATAATTATATTATTAATCAACTAGAATTATTTTTACTTGACAAATAAGAAATGCAGATGTGCTACTGAAAAGAAGGATCGGTGGCTCAAAGTTACCTTCGAATCCGGGTGAAGAAACTTAACATATACTTGTACTATTCGATTTCAGGAAGTCGGACTGCAGAAAGACCGAGGATCCTCATGAGCAAAAACACATCTGCGCAGATGTGTTTCATTTATCAGGATCTTAGGATTCAGCACTATTTCAAATCCTGGAATTTGTGTAGATATGCTAGAATTTCTGCAGATGTATTGTTTCTTCATCAAGAATTCTCAAAAATCGCTGTAGGTATGCTAATTGAGACCTAATTATCTCTAGATTTAATTACAATTTTTAATAATGATTAGCATAGTCAAATTCGTCTTTTCATTATGAATCCAACCATATAAAAAACTCATTTTTGATAAAAATGCAGTTGTACAGTTACGGCAGTGTAGAACTTTCAATCTTTCAAACTTTCAATAGAAAAATCCGTCTATTATTGAAATGTTATTCATCTTTGTGGTATGTTGCATCACAAGGGATGAGATACAGCTATCGTTATGTTACATTCCGAGTAACGCATATTATTTTTCATAGCAAATCTATTGGAAATTCGAGTTTCAATAGAGGCGCGATGAAAAAACTTTTTATTACATTTTACTAAATGCCTTAGATTTTCTACATCAGAAACATTGAGACTAAACATTTAAGCAAGGACATCGAGATTTCCTTGCAACCAAAACCAAGGGAGATTTTTTATCACACTATTGGGGTGAAAAATATCTTAAAAATAAGTACAGAAAGCGTTCCCTACCAAAAAAGTGCTTGAATTTATTTCAAGAATTGTTTCAACATCCTTTAAACATTCAAAAAAGAAAATCGACAATTTCCTAAAAACCAAACCCACAGGAGTTTTTTTATTGTAGTATTGGGGCTGCAAATAAATTAACAATACATGTGAGAAATATATCCTATCAGGGAAAGTCCTTGAAATTATTTTAAGGGTTGTTTTAACATCCATTTGACATTGACACAATGAATTTGGAATTCCCTAAGAACCAAAATCACACTAGATTTTTTTATTATACTATTGATGTCGGAAATCAATTTACAATTAACGTCAGATGCTTATCCTAGCTGGAAAAGTCGTTGCAATTATTGTAAGGGTTGTTTTAACATTCCCTAAAAATTGAAACAAGAAAATTGACATTTCCAAAAAAACAAAACCACAGAAGTTTTTTGTCATACTTTTGGGATTGGAAATCAATTTACAATAAATAAAAGAAATATATCCTAGCAGGGAAATTTGTTAAAATAATTTTAAGGGTTGTTTTAAAATCCCCTAAATATTTGGACTACATTTAATAACAATAACGTACAACATCATGAAAAGTTATTGAGTTTATTTTAAGGGTTGTTTTAAGATCCCCTTAACATTAAAATAAAAAACTCGACCTTCCTTGAAGACATGGAAAACATATCCTAGCTGTAAAGTCGTTAGGGTCGGAGATCAATTTTGAAAATACAACTTCCTAAGAAAATTAAACGGCATGTTTTCAATAGGGCCACATTTAACCCTATTTAACGTTAAAAACCTTTTAATAATAAACTCAACTACTTTACCTGCCAAGATCTGTTTATTATATTTGTTGTAAATTGATTTCCAACCCCAATAGTATAACAGAAAAAACTCCTGGGGTTTTCATTTTTTTTTTGGAAATGTTAATTTTTTTGTTTAAATATTTAAGTAATGTGAAAAGAATCCGTAAAATGTATTCAAACACTTTTTCTAGTATGGGACGCTTTTTGCACTTATTTCAGACTGTTTTTTAACCCCAGTTGTCTGATAAAAAAAAACTGCTTTGGTTTTCATTGCTAGGAAATGTCGGTTTTCTTGCCTTAATGTTTAGGGGATGTTCAAACAACCCTTAAACATCATACATGCAGAAAATAGTGAATCTACTCGTACCAAGTTGATAGATAGACATATTTTGTTTCAATGTGTCTGATCTACAAAATGTTAGGCATTTAGCCAAAATTTATCAAAAAGTTTTTGAGCAGAATGAGATTTCAGTAATAGACGAATTTTCTTTTGAATTATTGATCTGCACGTGCGAAATTACAAAAAAAAAATATAATCAGACATTTTGACAAAAAGTCAGTTTTCTGTAGATTTGTTGCAGAATCCTTTGTTCGTACAGTTTTTTTTGTGAGTAACTTTAATCCATGATTATAATTTTGAACAGAATTTGATGTCTTACAAAGCATAATTTGACAGAACTAAAATTTTGAACAAATCCATGCCTCCTATATGACTGGAAAAATCGTGTGTGCATGTGTGTGTATCAAGGTGGCCATCAAAGGCTTTATTGATTTTATGAAATGGATAATTTGTTCTAAAATTTTTCTAAAATTTTGGTGTCAAAATATCCCCTGAATTTTCGCAGAATTAGAAATAAATATTTAGGGTACTCTTGAGCGAAATTGAAGAAAAATGCTTATTTTATTCAAATCAAAAATTTTCGTTAGAAATTTTGAACTCTTTTCTTGAAAATTCCTTTTTTTTGGTTGAAGATTAATTATTTTAGATCGAAATTCATATCTTTGGTGGAAACTTTAACTAGTTTGCTGAAAATTGTTATTTTTTTTGGTTGAAGATTCATTATTTTGAATAAAAATTCATCTCTTTTTGAAAATGTACATATTTTGAATGAAAATGCATCTCTTTGGTTGAAAATTTACCTATTTTGAATAAAAATTCATCTATTTGGTGGAAATTATACTATACCAACTGCTTTGAAGAAAATTAGTTTTTTAGCTTGAATTTTTTTTTATCTGAAAATTTAACTATTCTATTTTCAGTTCAAAGATTATCCTTCATAATTTAAGAATTCAACTATTTGGTAGAAAATCAATATATTTGTTAAAATTTTGTCAAAAATGCGTCTTTTTTCCTCGAATTTAATTGGTTAATAATTCATGTTTTTTGTTAAAAAGTAATTTTCTAAATTGAAAATTTAACTATTTCATTTGTCGTTCGAAACTCATTCTTTTTAGTTGAAAATTCAACTATTTGGTTGAGTATTCACATATTTTGCGGAAAACTCTTCTTTTGGTAGATAATTGATCTTATCGGTTGAAAATTCAGATATTTGGTAAAAAATCAAGTATTTTGTTGGGGGTTAATTATTTTGTTGAATATTAAACTATTTTGTTGGAGTCATCTTTTTTGATCGAAAATTCAATTGCTTTGTTAAAAATTCGTCCTTTTGGTTTGAAAATTCATCTCTCTTGACTGAAAATGAACTTCATTCTCGAAAATTCCACTTTTCGGGTTGAAAATTCAACTATTTGGTTGAAAATGGTGAAACTAGATTTTTTGTGCCGATAATATTGACCATGGCACTCTTCATTTAATTTTATTAACTAGATTATTTTTTATTTTTCTACCCAACATGGACAATTTTCTATAAGGCTGAACCGGATGGAAAGATGTATTTATTCAGGGTCTTTGGACCGGATTCAGGTCGTCGTATCTCCTACGCGAAGGAACTCGTTCTCGGGAAAGACTGATTTGTCTATTTTTATCTCGACAGAGGAAGACATTTGTTTCCGTGTTGAGAAAAATTGATTGTACGTATACATATATGTACATATACATGTACACATAGTTGAGAGGACATAGACTAGCATCCTTTGTATCTCGAGTTCTTTCTGGAACACAAGCCCATAGAGGATATACATACTTACTTGAAATGTAAATATTTGTCTCGTATATCAGAAAATGTAGTTTGCATTATGATAATATAAGAATGTAATGCAAATTTGCAAGGTATTATTTGCCCTTCAAACTCGCAAGAAAGACGACTTTATTTTTTACCAACTTCCCGATTTGTTCACTTCTCAAGTAGGGATGGTCCATTAAATATGTAAGATTTTATATTTTTCTACTCAATTGAATATAAAAAATACATTAATTATTCTCACTGTAAACGAGATTTCAAGTGATTTCAAGAGATTTGAAAGATTTCTAGTGATTTCAAGGTATTTCAAAGAATTATAAAATTTCTAAGGAATTTAACGAGATTTCCAAAGCTTCTTAAGGATTTCATGAGATCTCAAGGAATTTCAAAAGATTTAGAGGACGTGCAAAAGGTTTGGGGTAGGATTTTAAAAGATTTAAAAAAATTTCACGAATTTGAGAAAATTACCTGGTAAAAATTCGAAAAAATCTCAATTTTTCATGGATTTTACAAGATTTTAAGGGACTTTGAGGAGTTTAATCAGATTTCGATCAATTTTACTGCATTTCCAAATAATTCACAGGATTTCAAATGATTTTAAGGGATATTATGTGATAAAGTAGTATTTTTACGAAATTGGAAGGATATCAGAGGATTTTAATTGGATTTCGAAGCTTTGAAAGGATCTAATGAGATTTCATAAGATTTTAGAAGATTGAAGGCGATTTCTGAAGATTTGCAAATATTTCAAAGGACTTTAGAGATTTTTAGGGCTTTTTAATAAATATAAATGGGGTTCGATTATTTCACGAGATTTCAAAGGATTTTAGGGAATTTCAAAAGATTCCAAAGTATATCCACGGATTTTAGAGGATTTCGTAAGATTTCAAAAGATTTAACGGAATTTCAAAGGATTGCCGAATATTATAAAGGATTTTAAGAGTTTTCGAGGAATTTTCATGGCTTTTAAAATATTTAAATATATTTGAAGGAATTTGAAGAGATTCCGGATAAATTCCAGGGATTTTAAAGGATTTTAATGGGATTTTTAAGACTTTAAGCGCTTTCAAGGATCATCAGTTTTTAAAGGGTTTTAAGGGATTTCCAGGGAGCATTCACCAAATTTGCAAATTAATTCACAAAATTGCATAGGTATTTGAAACAAAAATGATTAGATTTGAAACAATATTTACAATTCTAAACAATTTTCTCTTATGTTAGTGTTTTTCGTTGGGAATTATTGGTATTTTTAATAAAAAATGGTGAGATTAAAATTGTCTACAACTTTAAGTTAAGTTGCGTTGGGTTGTTTCACCTTAAATTAGTGTTTTGAAACAAAAGTCGTGAGATTTAAATTCAATGATTTTTGTCTATTATAATATAATATACAAGCTTGAACAATTTTTGCTTGTGTTAATATATTTTTCCGATAATTAAAATTTTTATTAAAAAATTTTTATGTTTTGAAGATGATTCATAAGTTTTGTACAATTTCAGGTAACGTTGTTAGTTTATATAAAAAATTAGTATTGTGAAGCAAAAATCGTTTTAATTTGAACAAAATTTGAAATCTTTCTATAATTTTGGATATGTTAGTGTTTTTGGTCAGAACTTGGGATTTTGAATTTCAAAAATTTTGTTCTGAAAATAAAAAAAAAAGATTCACAACTTTTTAACAATTTTGGGTTCTGTTGGCGGTTTAAACCGGAATTCGGTATTTTTAGTAGGAAATCATTAGATTTTAAAGAAGATTCATATGTTTTGAACAATTTTAGTTTACGTTGCTCTTTTTTGTCGGCAATTGGTATTTTTGATATTTTTTTCACTATGATAAAAAAATTTCAAAGAATATAAAATATACATAATGAGTCGAATCTCGAAGATTCAATCTGAATGTTGGATCCATTGCTCACCTCAATTCAAAACTTGTCAACAATTTTAGGTTAAGTTGCCGTTTTAAATTGGGAATCGGTATTTTTAGTAGAAAATTATTAGATTTTACTTTTTTGAAGACATAAATGTTTATTCATTTGACCCTTTTGTCGAAAATATTCAATTTATGTGAAAGAAACTTGCAGTAAATATCCACGTTGTTTAAAAAAATGTTGGAACAGCTTAACGTTATTTTAAAGTTTTTCACCAGAAATCGGTTACTGTAAACAATAATAATTGAACTTCAAAGAAAGTTTACAATTTGGAACAATTTGTTGCCATGTTATGCTTTTTGTTTCGTCGAAAATTGGTTTTTCGCATTTAAAAAATCATACGATGTTTCAGATTACCATTCGGTCATGAAATTCGCCATTTTTGTACATTTTTTATTTTTGGTTTTGTTGGCATTTTATACCCGAAATTGCTACTTTTAATTAAAAATTATTGGATTTCAAAGAAGATAACAAATTTTTGAACTATTTTAGGTTGTTTGAGTTTTTAAAAGAGGATTTGCAATCTTAAATAATTTGTTATATTATTTGAGTGTTTTCGTCTAAAATTGGTATTGTTGAAAAAAATCATTAGATTTCAAAGAATATTTATAATATTTGAACAATAATAGGGTTATATAACTTTAGAATATGTTAGTTTTTCTCATCGGTAATTGGTAATTGGTAATTGGCTTTTTTAAGAGAAGAATTCCCCTATTTTTCCTACACTTCAACTCCTGAATCACTGTGATCTCGGTGCATTATTCAAACCAAAAAGTACTTTTTTTCATTATTCCTCAAATAAATTTAGACTTGGAAAGCTTCTGCCTATTCTAATAGGATGGAGATGTATTCTTTCAAATTACGTCGAGAGTCTAGGGGATGCATTCAAATCGACGAGCCAGGTTCGTGTATCATACAAAGGGGAGAATCTTATTGAAGAGAACTTGACAGAGGAAGGCTTACCGATAATTGAACGCCAACAGTGCATTGCTTGAATTTCAATTCGGTTTGAGCTACGAGTACACTGGGATCAAGTGCTTCTGAAGGAATCGGCTTGAAGGAGGTTGAACTCCATATCTATAGAAATAACAAAGTTACAAAACAAAGAGCTTGTTTATTAGCACATGACTGACCTCATCTTCAAGAGATAATTCTGCTTACAAAAATTTTGTTTCCAGCTTAGGCATGAATAAGTCGCTTTTTGAAACCTTTCTTCTATCCGTGAAGTGGCACTTTATATGAGTAATCTTCACAACTGCTTTAAAAAGACTTTGTACCGTCGTATACATTTTTTTAAGGCAGTTTTCAGTAGCTTCAGTTTTCACGTTAATCTTGCGTTGTCATTTAATTTAAAAGAGTGATTAATTAATTAATTAATTTAGTTATTGGGCCAGCATGAAGTGATAAGGCACCATAAATTACTAATAAATTATTATAAATTAGCGATAAGTTAACATAAATTACCTTTCCTGTTTGCCTGTGGCTCACCCTGAGGTTCCTCATCGGCTCGCCTTCAGCTCCGTTTACGGCTCGCCTTTGGCTGGCCTAAGACAGCGCTTTCAGTTCGTCTATGCCTCAAAGGTCGGTTTTACACCGACGAGCGGAAAGTTAGTTTCACGCGCGTAGAACGGTTGTGGGGAGAGAAACTTTCGCCTCGGAATGCGCGTGAAAGAAGGGTTGACAACTTATAAAATTCAGATATTCCAGCTGATCGAAACTTCTGGTAACTGTGCATCATTACCCTTGATGACCTACGTTACCGACAGTTTCCAGCTGCTGGAGTACATGAATTTTATAAGTTGGCAACCCTTCTTTCACGCGCTCTCCGAGGCGAAAGTTTCTCTTCCACCAACAGTTCTACGCGCCTGAAACTAACCTTCCGTTCGTCGGTGTAAAGCTGACCAATAACTTCTCTGCTGAAAAAATCTTCCTCGCTTAAAATCCCAGTTTTACGTGGGTGCCACATAAACTACTATTTATTCGCTTCCGATACTTTTTTCTAATATATTCTCAGGGTGGCCAATAAACATTTATAATTTCAAAAATTTTTCAATACAATTTTGAAGATCTATATAATTAAAAACTAAAAAGGTTTTTTAATTAAATATTTTTAGATCAGAAACGTATTAAGTTGATCAAGAGTAAATACAAATTGAGTAATGATTTGTAAAATTGAATTGTAGTTCGAGGGTTAAAAACTGCACACTAATTGATTCATAATTGAACGTTTTTATTCAATTATAATTTATATTCAAATATTGTTTCAAATATATTCTATTTTTAACCTATTCCCTTTAAGTTTTTTTTAATTAATAGCAAATAACAATGTTTTAATATTTAGCAATATTCGACTATTTATTTCAAATGAGCAATTATAAATCAAATATTTAAACTTAAATAATTTTTAACTCAATTGTTTTAAATAGAAATCCTTCAGTCGTTAACATTTTTGTGTGATAAATTTGAACTTTGAACGTTACAATTTTAATTGTTTAATTTTTTTAATTTTTAAGTGAAAGTGTCGAATTTTGATGCGTAAATAACAATTGAACAACTATTAATTTGAAATCACTTAAAATTAAAGTATTTCAGCTTATAAGAATTTATGTAACAAAACTTTTCAGTTTGAAAATTCTAGTTTTAAAAGAAAGGAAATGAATTATGGTGTTTAATTTTTTTCCGAATTGGAAGAGGAAATCTATTGTTTTTTACATTTCTGTTAACTTGAAGGTCAGGAAATTTAGTATTTTTAAACCTTTTCTTGATTTTGTAACAAGGAAATATTAGTTTTCAATTTCTGGCGAATTGGCAGAGGAACATTTAATACTTTAAAGATTTTTATTGAGTTAAAGGGGAGATTTTTTATTTCCATTCTTTTTTTTGAATTGGAAGAGGGTAATTTTTTATTGTTAACATTTTCATTGAGTTAAATGGGCGTAAATTTTGGTTTTTGATTTTTTATGAATTGGAAGGGGAACTCTTTTATTATTTACTTTGCATTGAGTTGGAAGGAATGAAATTTTGGTGATTTTTTCCGAATTGCAAGAGGCCATTTTTTCTTTCAAACATTTTTATTGAGCTCAAAGGGAGTAAATTTTGGTTTTCGATTTTTTCTGAATTGGAAGAGGAACTTTGTTATTTTTATCATTTGCATTGAGTTGGAAGGGATGCAATTTTTGTGATTTTTTTCCGAATTGCAAGAGGCAATTTGTTTCTTTTAAACATTTTTATTGAGCTCAAAGGGAGTAAATTTTGGTTTTCGATTTTTTTTTTAATTGAAAGAGGAACTCTTTCATTTTTATAATTTGCATTGAGTTGGAAGGGATGAAATTTTGGTGATTTTTTCCGAATTGCAAGAGGCTATTTTTTTCTTTTTAACATGTTTATTGATTTCGAAGGGAGTGAATTTTGGTTTTCGAGTTTTTCTGAATTGGAAGGGACCTTTTCATTTTTGTCATTTTTATTGAATTGGAAGGGATGAAATTTTGGTGATTTCTTTTCTGAATTGTAAGAGGCAATTTTTTCTTTTTAACGTTCTTATTTAGATTAAAAGAAGCATTTTTAATTCTAAAGTGTTTTCTGAATTGCAAGATGGAAATTTTTCAGTTTTAACATTTTTTCTTTTAGTTGGAAGGGAGGAAATTCCGGTTTTCATTTTTTCTCAATTCGAAGAGGAACATTTTTATTTATTTTTTTTAGAGTTGGAAGGGACGAAATGGAAGATACGGATTTTTTTCTGAATTGCAAGAAGCCTTTTTTTCAAATTTATTGAGTTTAAGGTAATGCCTTATTTTTTTTCCCGAATTAAAAGAGAGAATTTTTGTATTCTTGTCATTATTTTCAGGTTCTAAGGGAGGAAATGATCATTTAAAATTTTTTCTGAATTGGACGAGGAAAATTTTTTTATTTTACAATTTTCTATAGAGTAGGAAGGGACGAAATGGAAGTGATGAAATTTTGGTTGTTTTTTTTGAATTGCAAGAGGTCATTTTTTCACATTTTTATTGAGTAAAAGGGAAGAATTGTTTTTAAAATTTGAATAGGATTTTTTTTTTATTTTCAAAATTTTTTTTGAGGTTGGAAGGGAGCAAATTTTGGTTTTGAATTTTTTCTGAATTGGAAGAGGAAATTTTTGTAACTTCAAAGGTTTTTTATAGAGTAGGCAGAATCGAAATTTTTTCTATGAATTCGAAGAGGCCTTTTTCTTAGCATTTTTATTGAGTTGACGGGGGGAACTTTTTATTTTTAATCTTTTTTCTAAATTGCAAGAGGGACATTTTTTATTCTCAAGATTTTTATTGTGTTGAAAGGGAGGATATTTTAGTTATTTATTATTTTTCTAAATTGGATGATGTCAATTTGATTTCTTTTTAAATTATTAAGTTCATTTACAAAAGTTAAAAAATAAAATATCTGCAATATAATGGCAGCATATTAAAAATTGTTCCATTGGAGAGTGTTAAAAGCTTCCATTTTATACGTGTAAATTATTGAGCGTTTGAATAAAAAAATATGCAGCCTTAAATTTAAAAGTTTAAAATTCAAAAGAGTTCCAGTTTGAATGCTTCAATTTGCAGTTCAGTTTTGATGACTTCAACCGAATTTAAAAAAAGTTTTCGGTACCATGAGTTCGAATTGTTTAATTTCAAAGACCGTAACAAATTTTTTCTAACCGACAAAAAATCCAGAAATGACTCTGACAATTTTTCCTTTATTCAAATGGCCACCCTTTTCCAAAAACCACATCATGTTTAAATAAAATTCGTTTAAAAGTATTTCCTTTTGAGTTCCCCTTCTTCAATTTTATTGTCAATGAGAAGCTTGAAATAAAAAGCAATTTTCATTTCTTTACAAAACCTTGCAGGGTCGAGTTTAAATTAATTGAAAAACGTAATTAACGAAGGAAAAAGGAGGTCAAAAGAGTAATAGACTTTTTATGGAAGCCTTTTATGTAAATAACCTTTTAGAAACTCGATCAAGAGATTCTGGTACAGAGTCTGTGAGAAAAGTAGTTAAAGAGCACCTTTTCAAAGGGGGAGGGGGGTTTGACTCTTTTCAGAGAGATAACTGTTCATTCATTTGATCTTTTTCTCGGAAATATTCAATTTATGTGAAAGAAACTTGCAGTAAATATTCATGTTGTTTTAATTAAATTAACTGAGTACATTGAAACTTGGATTTTAAAATTCCGGATTTACGATGTTCCAAAAATTGATGTTCTCGGCCGTTTCTCGATGAGGGGATCCGCGAGGCCGAGAGCGAGGCAGTGCTTAGTCATGCGTGACTCTCAGCGCGTTAGTTGCGCCAGCTGTTAGCATGCGTCCAAATGCAACATAAATGCTTCATGCGGTCCTGACTGTTTACGGTTGGATTGTCTGGATTTATGTTGGAGGCCATCGCAAGCTATGCCCGAAACCGGTCTTAAATCCAAGTTCCCGTGTACAAATCATCAAATAGTAAATAAATTATGAGTTTCATTCGTGCTTGAAAAGTTTTAATACTAAAAGAGTGATAGCGATTAGTTAGATTAATGTTGCCATGAAATATAAACTTTCATGAATATCGGAGAATCGATTCGATTGTATATCAGAGTATCGCTGATACTCATAAATTTGTGATATCGTATATCGTAAATGTATCGCACAATAAATATCGACGTTTAATTTTCAATAACGCCTTGCTTGCTTAGTAAATCTATACGATCGTAATTTTCTGTTAACAGAATGCCTTTTAGAACGATTATAAAATAAAGTTCCTGATTCATGGACGAAAATAAATTTCATGGACCTTTATAACATTAAAAACTGTGCAGATATTTCCAAAACTTTTCATTTTATATAAAATTTTAGTGGATGTATTATTTAATGTGGTACTGTTATGGCATGAAGACATGACACCTTCCCGTATAGCTCGAATGCTCAATCTTCAACTAATACTTATACTATTACAATTGTTTGAAGACCTGTTTTCTTGATTTTGGTAAATGCGCATTTTTTAAATTTATGCGTATCCAATTTGAATTTTCTTCAGAATGAATTTGAAAAGCATGCTATTATTGTGTTATTGAGAAAAAAATTTCATGGTTTTTAAAACGTGAAAATCGATATAAAATGGAGAAATTCATGATTTTAAGGCGCTTTGAAACCAACGAAAAGAATTTTTTCATATCGAATGATGACATTTTCCTTCAAATTAAATTAAACAAGTTAAGAGCTCGATATTTCCAACTGCTTAAAAAAATGCATTATTCAAATTAAAGAAGAAAACATCTTTTACATTTTCAAAGAATTGTATTTAAGAGAAAATCTTCCATGCGTTTTGGGACGATAGGAAAATTTTTATGAACTTTCAAATGCTTATGTTTCATATTATTTTATAAAATTCATTAGTATCAACTGACTTTCAAGCTAAGAAAATAAGGTCTAAATTTTGCATATATGCGTATTTTCAATAACGAACCACTATATTTGGGTTTACCCCTCCGTTTCCCCCGATTAAGCCCCCGGTGATTATATTGTGATTTGCCACACCTATGAATATCAAATTAACTTACAACTTTGTGTGCATACATATTTTTTACATATCCCCCCTACCGATTTTCACAATGCAATTTGAGTTCCCCCCCCCCACCAATATAGGTATCTATGAAAAGATATTAGACAGTAAAATTCGAATTTGAGTGGAACCCCCTTCTTTTGTTAACCCCTCCCTTGGAATCTTATTCTGTTAAATAAACCTAACGGTATTGATTCTATGAAGTGGTCTTAGAGACTAGAATTCAAATTTGAGTTGACTCCCCCTTTCCCTCCTGCAGTGTTATTGTGACTTGAAACAGCTTTCCATATCTAATTAAATTTTAACTTTGCATGCATACGTATTTTGAGTTGACCCCCCCCCCCCCCCCGCCGTTTACAATGGAATCTGCATCCACCCACCGCACCCCTGGGCTTACATACTGTTAAAAAACCTAAAAAATATGGCTATCTGTGAAAAGATCGTGGAGAGTAGAATTCAAATTTTAGTTCGCCCCCCCTCCCTCATCTAGGAAATATTTGAATTGAGGAATTAGTTTGCTCATAACTGCGATAGACTTAGAAGTAGAAAATAAAATATATAATTAGGACAATTTTTTTAAGAACAAGCCTTTATTAAAATATACTAAAAAGATACAAAATAATTTCTTCTGAAAAGGGGGATTGAAACAATAATATAGTAATAATAATAATATTAATGAGTCCTCAAAAAAAGGCTGGGGCGTAAGTATTACAAATTTCTTTCTCATATAAATGTAATGTTTAATATTTACGCCTCACACTTTTATTTTAGGCAAAATTATTACTATTATTATTATTATATTATTATTATGAAGGTAGTTTCTTTACGTCCGGGCACAATGCATATCCCATTCTCCTTTCCAGTTCCGTACGTTTAAATGCGACCATGTTACGAACGTACATAAACGTACGGACAGACCGAGACTGTAGACTTGGCCTATTAATATTGCAAACCCCTTTTGTAGAGAATAATTTTATTTCTTTTTAGTATATTTTAATAAAAGCTTGTTTAAAAAAAATTTTTAAATATATATTTTTTCATTTGTCCCAAAGTAAAAATTTAACGCTCTGACTCCACGTGTGAAAAATCACCTTATTAGAGACCGTTCAAAAAATACTTGACGCTTTTTCGGAAATTTTATCCCCCTATTTAAAACGCTAGTTTTTTGTTGCCCCCCCCCATGTGTTACGTAACTTCTTTTTACAAAAGTAAAAGGCTACTCGTATTTTGTTAGCTTCACGACCAGAAAGTCTAAAATCAATGTTTTGTGTCAATTATTTAAATATATCTTTTAAAAAAAAGGCAAAATTTCAAGGTTTTGTTAAATTATGAGGGTACAAAATGTTGCAGGTAATCCGTCAAGCAGGGTAAACACGAGGTGGTACACCAAACTGAGATAAACTTTCCGTGGTGAATCGCAGACATCTCCGACGGACTCCGCTAGAGGCAGCACGTTACAGACATGTAAAAACGGAAAGTTTACCTCAGTTTGGTGTAGTTACCTGACTATTATCCTGCTTGAGCGATTACCTGCAACGTTTCGTATCCGCACTTTTTTCTGTGAAGCAAGCAACTGCTCTCACGACCGACAGTTAACGTCCTGGTGTTATGAAAAAATTATAGAATGGTGGGTCGGCCGCACCCCAGAAAGTGCAAAAAAATTTTGGGAAACGCTGACTTAGAAAACCTCTACAGCCCCCTATAGGCGTTACGTATTTTTTTTAAATGCCCCTCATCACCATCATAATTATCATAATGATCATCATCTAAAAGCGAATCCCCCAAGTTATTGATGAGTACTATAGCTGTGGTAAGCTGGTTCCAAAAGCTCACGATGCAAGGCACGATCTGTGAAAAAGAGTGAACCAACGGTGGATGTCCTTTCTTCTTTGCAGCTCCGAAGGGCAAGTGAGAGGCATCGAGTGCCAAGTATTTAAGGATAACGCAGCGCATACCCCTTGGAATACAAAATCGTCCATGCGACGTTGGAGTCGCAGAATCTTCTTAACACGTTCCTTTGGAAGGATCCTCGCAGCTCAATCGCCCAATCCTTCCTTGACTTATCTCTCTTTCAGAAGGAAACCGGAACGAATCGAGAGAGGCCGAGCAAATCGTGCGCTCAATTACAAATGATATTCGAATTCAAGAACGAAGATCTAACTTCCGAAACTTCAACTTTTTCGCTAAACGACTGCAAAAAATCTGTATAGTGTATAGTTTCCATTAGTCTATAGACTTTTATGGACTCGTCTTTAGAGATCAGATACGGACTTGATTCGTCTTTTTCCAAGGGGCGTTCCGCGCGATGGATTACCTTCTAATAATAAAATGCTCGGGTAAAAAAAGGCGCCCAAAGTACCTTAGTATTTAAGTAAGATATATGCCCTCGTTCTTTCAAAAACTTCGCCTCGAGTCTTAAAGCCTCGATGCGAAGTTGCACTAACTAAAGGTGTCAAGTTTGGCTCGGCGCTTTAACCAGCCCATCGCAGCGAATCGTTATCGATAATTGTAATTTATTATTTCATAAGGTGTGCACTCATTGTAAAATGTAAATACTCGTGCGAGCAAAGAGGTACTTTTTCTGGTGTAACTTTATATCTCTACTCATCTCTGAGAGTATTTTCGTTTTGATCGTTCTCTTTAGCGGCTCTCAATATGCACAATATTAGTAGGATAGATGCAAAGAAGGATAAAATTTAAAATCACATTGCAATTTTGGGAAATGATTAAAAATATACAAAGGCACGTCTGTCTGATCCACATTAGTCTTTATTTTGCTTAAATAGTGAAATTTTATTAACTTGGAATGTAAGTGAGAACAGGGCTTTAGAGCCCTACCTGAAATAGAATTAATAAAAT
Source organism: Andricus grossulariae (assembly GCA_011634705.1). Taxonomy (NCBI): domain Eukaryota; kingdom Metazoa; phylum Arthropoda; class Insecta; order Hymenoptera; family Cynipidae; genus Andricus; species Andricus grossulariae. Next base: position 25,726 of record JAABKJ010000495.1, on the reverse strand, counting down.
TGCATTACTTGAACAAAATGAAAACTCAAATGGGACAGACTGTCACATGCCCTTAAGGATGCAGGACTGGTACAAAAAATTTCATAATTATTCAAATCTTATTAATGATACGTAATAATTATAAATAATCAGTTTTTCAGATTTTTCATAGTATTTAAAATAGTTGTCATTTTATTCAAATACTTGAAAAATTTAATTGCATTTTTATAATCACTTTTTAAACTTGTTTTCGAACTTCGTATTTCATTCTATAATATTTCCATTTAGCCACAATAATTTCCCAGCTTTATTTTTTAAAGAATAACAAAACTTACGTAATCCTCTTTAATTGTTTACTGTGATGACTCTTCCGAATTTTCGAGTAAATGGTTTGAATGCTTTTCAAAAATCTTTGCGAAAGGTTAGATACCATTTACTCTAATATTTGTAAAAGTCATCAAAGTAAACACTTACTCAATCTCGAACTTAATAAACCTACTAAATGATTGTATATTTTAGCGATGTATATTTTAACATACGTACAACGATAAAGAACAGGCATATTTGTCTAAATCTGAAAAATCAATTCTAATTAATTCTAATGTTTTCTAAAAATTCTAATAGTCATTTCTGATGTTTGAATGTTGTATTTTGTTCATTAATTGAAAAATAGAGCCATAAAAGTATTCTGGCTGAACAGAAATATTGTTAAATGAAATAAAATAAAATCTAAAATTTAGAAAGAAGATTTAAAGGTCACGAAATGAGAGTCATCAAATGATTATCCATTTCAAATTTCTAATTAATTATATATTTTTGTTGTAGTAATAAATTAATGATTTGAGATAAACTTTCAATAAACACACATTTTTTCCCCTGATTCTTCTTAGCAAATTGAAAAGATTGAGATGAATTTCAAGATTAAATGTAGAACTGCGAAATGTACAAAATCTGCATCCTTGAGTGTTTAATTTAATCTGTCTTCTTTATTACGAAATTTTACTTTATGTCATTTAATTTAAAAAATGATATAACGGTAATTGAGGTTGCAATGAATGCGTATTTCATTTCCTAAAATTAAAATATTCTCAAACGAATAATATTTGTCAACATGAATATCAGAATAAAAACAAACTACATCTTAAATAATAAAAACGTATAAAAAAGAATTTTTATGAAGGTTGTCATCCAGTATGTGAAATTATTCTATTAAACATTGTGTTTATTGGGATAAAAAAAGCCTCAAGAGATCTTCTCAATTAACTGCAAACATTAAAGTCCATGACTCCATTTTTGCAGCTGGTTGAATTTGCATTCATATTAGGGGGGAATTTTTTTAGAAAAAGGTAATTAATTAAACGGAAATTTAAGAACAAATTGACTCTGAAAATAGGAAATAAAATAATTAATTAATAATATAAAATTATATATTATTCTCTGTTTGTTTACTATGAAGTATCTACTTTGAAGTAGAATTTTATTTAATCCCAGAGATACAACCTGAAAATATAAATGCAAATTAATCCTAAAATAAGGGAATCTATTCTAAATTGTTTCGAATCTAGACAGCGAGAGTTCTATGAGAAAGTTGTTGTACTTTAAGATTAAAGCCGTAAACGTGTAGATTTGATGCAGTGAGAATAAGTTGTAAAGTTTCATTTGAAGCTTCGAAAATATCGTTGTAACTTTCAGAGATTACCAGATAAATCCTTTAAGTCTATTGGATGTAATAATTGTGTTTTAACAAACATCTGTACAAATATTTGACTATTATATATAATATACATATATTAATACTTATTTATCAATTTTTGAATCTTCTAATAGCGAATATATAATATTGAAATTGATTAGTTGTAAATAAGAGTGATCGTAATATATTCTAAAATGAGAAGGTAATATCTAGAAAAAGTTTCTAGGCTTCGAGTGAAACTTTTCAATTCAACGTCTGTCGATAGATTGTAAATTGAGTCCGAGTGTTGATAGAAGTGTAGATAGTTAGATGATAATGAAATGGAATTAGTGAGTGGATCAAAGTGAGTGACAAGGGCACTTTGTGAACACGCAAGTATTTAAAAAATGACAATACTCGAAACTAACAATACATTTCGTTTTATTGTCGTACACGAAGAGAAACAAAATTTAAGAACCAAAAGTTTTGGTTGTCACTGGAGCAATTGTGTTCCCGTTTGACTTATTAGAATCGCAGTAGAAAATTTTGTGAGACAGATCATTAGTTATACAAAAAAGTATTGCAAGATAAATGTTCCGCCCACTGGAATCGCAAAAATTTGGATATTTCAATCTTATAAAGTCAAACGGCAACAATAATATTTAATCTTTTCATTTCTAATGATTAATTTAGAATTTTATTTGGGTTATTCTCTATATTAAGGTCACTTTTGATAGAAACAATTTTTTTGTAAAAGTATTTTTAAATATGTTTTTTTTTTTTATAAAAAGTATTTATCAGTGCTAGAGTAACCAATTTTGAAAGTATTTGAACTCAAAAATATTTCTTTCGTGTTTTTTAAAACAATTTTGTGAAAAAAGTCATTGCTGATTTTTCAGAATCTGCATTAGTGATCCGATTTCCATAAAAGTAAGCATTCTAAAGAGTTTCGGGTCGCTGAATTCGAATTCAATTACATAATTTCCAAATTCAAATTGTCTTGTTCAATATATTAAATAAGAAATTTGAAAATGGTCTCAATTTTATGGAAACTTTTCTCCTAAGGTTTTTGGGGTTGCTCAATTCAAATGTACACTCAGAATAAAAATGTTCTTGAACCAAAAAAACTGTTTTCTTGGATATACGGACAAATATGGTTAAATCAAGTAAATTTTAGTTCATTCAAGAAAATATTTGATTCATCCAATAACATTTTTTTGTTGAACCAACCAAATACTACATCTACAAAAAGATTTGGTTGAAACAATCCAAAAACTTTGTTAGGTCAAACAATTATTTTGTTGTCCATATAATAACCATATTTTATGTTTAAACCAAAAGAAAATTTGTTACTTCAACCAAATATTTTTCTGGGTGTAGTAATCGATTTGATAATTCAATATGGCTGTTTCTGGACGTGAATTTAGAATCTAAAAATATGCATTTTGAATATTTAAAATTGAAATTTATTCAATTTTGAATATTTGTGTATAAATACAAATTCTTACATTTTGTCAAGAGATTTGACTTACAAAGTTTCAAATTCTTATTTTGAAGAGTTAAAAACTCTTTAATTTTAAAGGTTTGTATTTCAAAGTTCTACAATATTGAAGAGTAGCAATTGAAAATTCTCAAATCTTAAAAACATATACTTGAAAATTGTTCAATTTTCAAAATTTGTATTTTAAAGGTATTGATTTCAAACTTTTTATTAGACTTGTTCAAAAAAATAATGCAACTTTTAATGCTTGTTTTGAAACAGTTCCATTTCAAGGATTTAAAATTAAAAATATTCTATTCTGAAGATTTAAAATGAAAATGTATTCAATGTTAAAGATGTATAAATAAAAATTCCTAAATTTTTTCAAGAATTTTCAATTTGAAATCTTCCGAATTGAAGAAATTTCAAATTGTAAACAACAAAATTTCATCATTTTTATTTGTAAATTTTCAAAATTCAAATCTCTTTAATTTTGATGATTTATCATTCAAAGTTCTACAATTTTGATGAGCTACAATTTAAAATTCTTGAAAAAAAAAACAAATCGTTCAAAATTATTCAATTTTCAAGATTTAAAATTTAAGATATATTACTTTATAATAATGTATATAATTTCAGGTGATGCAATTTTGAACGTTTTTTTTTGAATATCTAGTTCAATTTTGAAGGCTTAAAATGGAAAATTTTTTAATTTTGAGTATTCGCAATGGAAGACTCTTCAATATTTAATGCATATAATAAAATATGATGCAATTTTGAATGTTTTTTTTGGGATAGTTCCATTTCAAAGATTTGAAATTGAAAAATATTGAATTGTCAAGATTTTGAACTGAAATTTAGTCAGTTTTAAAGATGTGTAATTGAAAACTCTGAAATTCTATGAAGAGTTTTTGATTCAAAACCTTCCAGATAGAAGAAATCTCCAATGTAAAGTATCAAAATTACAGAATTAAAAAATTTAAAACTCAAAACTTGCATAATTTCTAGTTGTAAATTTTTTTGAGAGATACTTTTGAAAAAGTAACAGGAGAACAGGGAAAAGTCATTTTCCACATATTTAACGTCTATTTAATATACTTTTTGGGTAAAAAATCAATATCTCTTTCATGCTTTTGGTCAATGTTATTAAAAAGAAGAAATTTACTAAATTTTAAAACACATCAATGGATATTGGTAAAGGTATTACGCAAAGAAGCAATAGTGACCTTTATATGGAGAAATACACATTTATCTATTTTATTAAGAGTCTTAACATATCACATTTTCTAATTTGGATAAAATTAATACAAATTTCAATAACTCTTATTTCTCTCCGATACGACAAAGGGTTGTTCTATTTTCGGGAAAACTTCAGTAAAACGATTGCCTTTAGGGCATTAAAAATGAAAATACTTGCGCTTCGAGGAAAGGGGACCCTCGAAAAAACGATGGGAAAGAAGAGGATCGTTTTCAAAATTTCAATGTCTTTTTTTCTCTCTAGCCTTTGTCATTCTTAAAACATTTTAAATGGTGAAAGTAGGAAAAAGAGCAGATATTCGCCCTTAATACGGAATTTATATATTAGGTCTGCAAATTAATTCGGTGCTTTTAATTTGTTGTTTTGTAACTCTTGGTCAAACTTGAATTATTTTTCCATCGTACGGTAGTTTTAAAGGGCGAATCTTAAAATTCAAAACGCAATCTAATATGTGGTGGCTCTGCGGACATAACCTCAAAAATTATTAGTGAATACAATCGCATCCGACAAGGAGGATTTGGGATGCTGCATTCTTTTTGCATTCCAATTAAAAAATCACCATTACAAAATCTCTGAAACTACTTTTTACACATTTGATGTGCCATTGCACCTTCTCCTAAGGCTCAAAAAATCATTTCGGTCGCCTCAGCTCGATTTTTTAAAAATTGGCTTGCGAAAAGAATGCATTGTCTCAAATCTTCCTTGTTGGACACCATTGTATTCATTAATTATTTTTTAGATTAATTTCGCAGGGCTGCGGCCTATTATATTGTGTTTCAAAGCCTTAAAACACAATATAATAGGTGGCGGCCCTGCGGACCTAACCTAAAAAATCATTATTGAATACAATGGTGTCCAACAAGGAAGATTTGAAACATGCAATATTTAAAGCTTTAAAACACAATATAATAGGTGGCGGTCCTGCGGACTTAACCATAAAAATGATTAGTGAATACAATGGTGTCCGACAAGGAGCATTTGAGAAAATGCATTCTTTTCTCATTCCTATTGAAAGAAAATGCAGCTGAGGCGACCAAAATGATTTGGTTCGAATTTTAAAACTACCTTAGGGCGGGAAAAAATTTCAAATTTGAAGAAAAGTTACAAGACATCAAAGTAAAGGCACCGAATGTAATTTGTAAACCTAATATTAATGTTTTTTCTGAAAAAATTTACAGCGAATGTTTATTGTTAAAAAAAACAGTTGTGTAATCAATCGTTTTTCTAGTCCTCCTAATATTTCTTCATACTTGCTTCTCTTTTACATTCCTAAAACGCACACTAAAAAAATCGGTGTACTATCGAACTTGAATTTTAGAAAATCGCGTGGTTTGCGAATATCCACTCGTTTTATGGATGTTGTTTTAACATAGCTGGTTTAACAACTAAGTTTTTAACCATAGTCGATTTTTTACAGCATAGTCTCAATAAATCATAAGTGTCACTGTAAATAGTCGCAGGATCGACGAAAAATCGATCGTGATGAGTGCAAGAATGTTTTGAAAAAGCACTGGAAAGATGTCATAGAAAAAGTAGGTCGTGCTCAGATTTATTATACGTATCATTTGCGTTTCATTGATGCATCCTTATCAAACATTTTCTGATGAAGATGTATTCGAAATACGCATTTTTCAATTACAAACTCAACACTCAGACACGTGCTACTCTTTCAGGGAGTGATCATTGGACTTGAGCCTCTCAGAAAATTAAAGAATAAAATATGGTAATATAAATGATACAAAATAGTAATGAAGATGGAAAAAGCTTACTTTTTTCTTTTAAATAATATTTCCACACCGAGTTAAGAAAGCAATGCCTGGTCATCTCCGGAATTAGTAGGGATTATGAGATGCTAGTCTCAAAGCCTAAAGTCCAATGATCATAAAAACATTTATAAATCGTAGATCCGATTATAAATCTTTGTGTATGAAAAACTGGGTTTATCAGATATCGAGAAAGAACACGGCGAAGAATGAAATTTATGTCGGAAGAATTTCAAGTCTTTCAATTTATTACTGTACTGCCAATTTTTTCGAAGCAACGTTGACTTCATGTGTGTGTAAGATAATTAATTTAGAGGCTAAAATTCGAAATCAGAAGGCGTTCGACGAATTTTGTGTTCAATTCTTGTTAACGCAAATTACTATTTATTAAGTAATAAAATACATTGTTATAAAACTTGCTGCTGCAAGAAAAAAGTTCCAGAATAAATAATTCAAGAAGTTTCTGGTACATTGGAAAGGAGATATTTCTTTTTTATTTCTAGAGGAGAGAATACGTGTTATTTTAATCATTTTTTCGCTAGCAGGCCAGATATCAGACGATTCGTCGAACGTCATTTTAAACCTAGGCGCCTTTGCATATTTCTTGCACGTCAAAGAATGGTCTACTGGTTCAATAAATTGCTGTCAAATTTGCACTATATTGAAATTATTGCAAGTGATATGATCCTCTTGATAAAGAAAAAAATTTATCATTTTTGGGCCGCGACTTCGGCTGCCGTCGTATTTAAAGAAATCGAAGCATTTTGAAAGAACTTAGGATACATCATTGAATCCCTTTATGTAATTAGTGATGGCCGGAGAAAAAATTACCCCATTTAATTTAATTGTTTTATGAATAATATCGAAATCAGGAACCAATCTGGGATTTTTGATGGTCAGGGAAAATCAGGGAAAAGTCAGGGATTTTGAGAAAAATCTTTCAAAAGTCAGGGAATTTATATAAGAGAAACTTTGAATAACTCGTAGGGAAATAAATAAATAATAAGTCAATCAATTTTAAAATTTTCAATTTGAAACAATTTGAATTCTAGGTTTGAAATGTTACAAGATTAAGATTCTCTTCTTTGAATATTAATGGTCAGGGCAAAATTAGAGAATTTTAAAAATTAAGTTTTGCCAGGACCCTGATATAATATTCTTGTCAGTAATTTATATTCCTTGTATTTATTTTTCTATATATTCTTTTTAAGTTACTTCCTTTTGAAGATTCTCTTTTTGGTTACACGTTTTATTATTTGGTTGAAAATTCAACACAAACTTCAATTGAAAATTCCCTTTTTTTTTTGTTTAAAATTAATTTTTTTGTCTGAAAATGTAACTTCTTTTTATTTAGAATCAAATCTTTTCAGATTTAAATATCTACTGTCACATTTTTTGCTGAAATTTCCTCTGTTCTGATTCAATAATAATTTTTTAAATGAAAATTTAACTATTTCAGTTAGAGATGCATTAATTTAGTTTAAAGTTCATCTATTTGGTTGAAAATTTGACAATTTTATTAAAAATTGGGGTTTTCTATAGCTTGAAAATAATTTTTGAACTGAAAATTTAACGTTTTCATTTTTGTTTTAATATTGATCTTTTTAGTTGAAAATTCCGCTCTTTTGGTTGGAACAATTATCATTTTAGATGAAAATTCATCTATTTCTTAGAAAATTTGTGTATTTTGTTGAAAATTTGTCTTTTTGGATTTAAAATTAATATTTTTCGGCAGAAATTTCATCTATTTTGATTGAAATACTAACTATTAAATTTTTTGTTGAGATTCCATCTTTTTGTTGAAAATTCAACTATTTGTGTTTAAAACTCAACTTTTTTCTAGAGTATTCAATTTCTTATCCTGAAAATTCAAATGTTTCATAGAAAATCTCATTATCTTTTTGAAAATTGAACTATTCGTTGGAAAATGTTACTATTTTATTGAAAATTCGTTTTTTTTTAATTGAAATATCAACTATTATACATTTTTCTTAAAAAATTGATCTTTTTGTTAAATATTTAACTATTTGAGTTTAAAAGTCAACTGTTTTCTGAAAAATTTGATATTATACTTGAAAATTCAACTATTTAATTAAAAATGCAACTGTTTTTGGTTGACAATTTATATTATTAGTTTGAAAATTCCACTATTTCGTCGAAAATTCAAGTATTTTGTTTAAACTTGAATGCCTTGCTGAAAATTGAGCTAATTTAAACAAAAGTCATTATGGTCAGGGAAAGTCAGGGAAGAGTCAGGGATTTGGAGAAAAATCTTTTGGAAGTCAGGGAATTTCTATAAGAGAAACTTTAAATAACTCATAGGGAAATAAATAAATAATAAGTCAATACATTTTTTTTTAAACTGTTTTGTTTGTAATCCGTCCTCTTCGATTGAAATTTGATCTTTACAGTTATAAAACTAATCTTTTTTGGTTGAAATAAATAAATAAGTTGAAATTTTTTAAATTTAAACCTGAAATTGAGTTGTTTCGTTAAAAAAAAAACTATGTTAAAAATGTCACAGAATTAGAATGCTGGTCAATGAATATTAATGTTTAAGGGGAAAAATTGATCAGGGAAAAATCAAGGATTTTCGAAAATGAAGATTTCTGGCCATCCTGTGATAATTCACTGATGAGTGGTAAATTATCAAATTTCAATTTGCAGAATAAATTTATAATTTCAATATAGGTCAGGTTTGACTGAAGCTTTGACGATCTCCATTTCAGTGCACAACTTCATAGCACCTACATGTAAATAGTAAACTTAAATACACTCACCCAACTGTGAGAGACACACGAAATAGCAGAACATTCGGACCAACGCAAACACTTGTATAGTCCTGTAAAGCAATGATGAATGTATATACAAACCTTAAGATACATACACACTTACTGTAGATAGAGGCAAATTTTGCGAATGCAAGATGTAAATCTAGGTGTGCCGACAATTTCAAAACAAAATACAGTTAACTCAATTCTGAAAATGTGTCACATTAAAGGTTCCAGGTGGAAATAAAATAAATCTTCAACTTTATTTATGAAATTTTTAAATTCTTAATGTCAATAAGTTTTATACTTTAATATTTCAACTCAATAACATTGAATTCTTTTTTAAATGCACAAAAAACTTGGGGTTTACTAAAGTTGCGGTTTAAATGAAAATGTGCATCTTTTAAAACTTTAATTCTAATAGAAACCTGTGGAGACTCAAAAGGGTTCCTTTGGAGAACACTTGAATAGATCAAGATAAAGGCGCGTTCACAAACCAACCACTTGCAAGGTGGGGTTGGTAAGTTAGGGATTTACAGACTTCGATTTGCAAGTTTTGTTTAAAAGTTTGCTACGTAACCTGCAAATGATATTTATCAGTTCATTATATCCGTTCTAGTTGCGATAATATTTTGTTTTAACTTCAACTATGTAGGTTCCTTGAAAAAAAGTTTCTTTTAAAATTGAATTCCTTTGGAAGTCCAACTTGAGTCTCCTTTGGAAATTCCGTGTTGTTGCAGTTCCTTAGGAACCAAAAATTAATTCTAAAAGAAACCCCAGTTTCTTGTGTGGATCTTCAGCCTTTTTAAGAATTTATTGGTTTTAATCTGGAAGTTCACCATTTTGGTGAAAAGCGAACGAAGCTGATGAACGGGAGTCTGCACTTCGTATCCTTCCGTCTTCAACTATCAATTTAAATGTTTTTGGCAAGTGCATTAATATCGGATATGTTGTACACTTAGGTAGTCGAAAATCACAACATAAAGTGGTAGCGCCTTAGACAGAAAAAGTTGAGGATATAAATGTTCTAGCGTTCACGCAGCAATATTAATAGTAATGTCCAGACTTCGAGAGTTTATTTTTGGAGAATATTCTCGAGAATGTTTTCGAGAACATTGGGAGCTTGCGAGGAAACCTATTTTTCCAAAAATTCACCTTAGCGTTAATGTTCTTAAATGAAATTCTTTGATTAAATTAAAGGACTGATGCGATGCTGTATCGAGTGAAAAACGGATCAGGTGTGAAGTAAAACACAATGTCAAATGTGGCGTTTGTCAAGAGAGAAAGAGATTCGCAATATTCTCGAGATAATAAAGCTTCAGGAATATTCTGCATAAATTTTCGTTTTAGAGAATATATACTCGTCTCGAATCACTGTGTGTAGGACTCTGAATATGAACAATTTCAGTGAAAAATTTCGTTGCTCAGAAGTTTCCCGTTTCATTTCATCCGAAATTAACAGTCATGTTACAAATAAGTATATTCAAAATAATTTATCTAAAATGAAAATTTTCACTGAAAGACATCAGTTTCGTTTCTCGATCATCAAAAATAATGAAAAAAGATAAACGACTGGTTCGTAAATGACGAAGAAGATTGGCTAAGACTGAGACGCGTTGTTGCGCCAGACTATACATAATACATATTGTCAGAGGCGAATCCTAAATTTGAGTTTTCGTTATAAAGCTCTTTTTCTTCTGACAAAAAAAAAACAACATTTTTTTGCGAAATGAAAATTGGTAAAATGAAAAAGAGATTAGGTTTAAAATGAAATTTGGTGAAACATTTAAACTTTCAGACTGTTTTTGAAGTTGAATTTTGGAAAACTCGGTAGATATTGAAATAAAATATTTGATTTGTTTGAGGATACGTCTCTGGAGGCGAAGCCATAAACTACTTGCAAATAATAATAGTCGAGACGTTGCACTGTTTCAACGTTGATCGAGGATATTTATTATTCATAAGAAAATTAAAACGTCCCGGAAGTAGAAACAAGTATACAGCCATTCGTTGCCACTAATTTTAGAGCGTTAAATTGCATTTTACCTCTTCGCATAGGAGGCCGTCGGCAGTTTTACGGCGCGAATCGATTGTACGAGAAGAATGTGTCTCTTGTTATTATTAATATGATCATTATTATTATTATTATACTCACTGATAAAAATATTCTTATAGATGTATTATTCAGTCCTTCAAAGATGATTATTTAATAAATGAAACAATAATTTCTTGGTACGACTAACTTTTCTTTCAAAACCCGTAATCCTAACCAATTATTAAGAAGTGCATGGCGACATTCTTGACTAATATCTCGAAACTATTGTTGTCTGAAAACCCGCATTTTAAATTGGAAGAAGCTGTCGTTTTTTTGCCGTTTAAAATAAAAAAGTTAGTTGAAAGACTTTTTTTCAACTACAATCTTTGAAAAAAGATAGAATGTCATATTCCCTTAAAAATATACAAAGTTCAATTTTTCAAAATACTAATAAATTTGTGACGTTCGCTTTGTCATAAAAATATGTTTTTTATAAACTTGATTAAAATTTCAAATTACATTTTCAATTTTAAAATTGACCTATACCTATAAAGTTTATGCAATATGCAAATAGGTTATTCACGTAAATAGTTTATGTCCAAAATTAAATATTCTCATCCTTCTTGTTTTATAAGTCTTCTCAAATTTTATAGATTTTCAAAAACTTGAAAGTTTCACCTCAAAAACTTTCGGTAATAATTTTCAGAGGCCGAAGAGATTTTTTAGGTTTTGATTAAATATATGAAAAAGCGCTTTTTCTTTCCTAATTCAATTGAAAAATCTAAAAATAATGTGAAAATTTTCTTTGAAGATGATACATTATAGATCGAAACAATTAAAAAAATTTCAGTCATATAATTCTGCTCTGAGCGGAAATATATAAAGCTTCTATCGAAAGATTGAAAATTTTTCAATTGCTTTAGATTTGTACATTTTTAGTTTGCATCAGTGCGAAAACCATATTTTTAACCTAAAATTTAGAAGGTCTATAAATTATTTTAAAAGTTTTTGGTAAAAAATTAAGAAACTTTCAAAAGATTTCAAATTATTGCCTAAAATTTCAAAAAATAATGTAGGAGGTTCAAAGTACAATTTTTCAACTTTGAAAGATTCATGTGTTTTGTTGAAAATTTGTCTTTTTGAGCGGAAAATTAATCGTCTTGGTTGAGAATTGAACTATTTACTTGAAAATTCTTATTTTTTTAGAAGAATTCAACTGTTTTTATTATAAGAATCTTTTTTGATTAGAAGATAAAATATTACATTTTTCGTTAAGAATTTATCTTTTTTTGGTTGAAAATTCAACTGTTTGGTTGAGGATTACACTATTTCGTTAAGAATTCGTCTTTTTTGGATGAATTCAACTGTTTTTATGTAAATTTTTTTTGTTTTTTTGGTTGAAGATTCATCTTTTCGGTTGGAGATTAACAAGGTAAAACAAGGTTTTCTTCTTTCCCAATAAAATTTGACGACAAAACAGTTTACTTGAAAAAAGTTATTCCTATGAAGGTATTCTGGGTATTTGTTTATTAGACAATAATAGAGATTTATTTCACTCTTTTATATAAGAAAAATTGAAAAATCTTGAGCAAACACAATTACTGTGTATGAAAAAGAATAATCTTTACAAAAAATGCGCTTCCGATATTTTTGTAAACATTCTTACAAGCAGAGTGAGATGTGAACAAATAATTAAACGGCCATGAGATATTTGCGTCTCAAGTTTTTTAAAATAATGATTCTTAAAATCTAAATTCTCGATGACTGTTAGTTAGATTAAGAACACAATGAAAAGTAGAATTTATGATCCAATATAAATTGTCCCAGATACTTATTATATTTGTATAATTTAGGAGAAAATCAAAGATCACATTAAATCAGTACACTGTCACAGAAAACTGGCCTGCCTGGTCGTGACTTAATATATAAATTTATAAAAAAATAGATTGAGTAGATAAATAAACGCGTTGGGGTGTGTTTAAAAAATAATTTAGATAGGTTTATTTATGTAGTTTGTCAGAAAAATCGGCCAGCATAATGTTTCATTGTCGGTGCTCGGATGCTAGAACTGCACGCAAAACGGAACTACTTCAAATATATATTTATTGTTGAATATGTATATCGAAGAATAATATATATATATATAAATGAATAGACGAGAAATAAATATATATTAAAAATAAAGTACTGTCTCTATTTACATTTGTCGTCGCTTTTTTATTGCTCCCTCTCACTTTTCGTTCTACTATTGCATGCAAACTATGAATAATAAATAATTTTTAGCAGCCCAACTGTAGTTTTGTGAAGTGTCCGTTTCTAGCGAAAAATAAAAATTGCTGCTAGAAATGTTTTATTTTCATATTTGATCTCTATTTTTTAATTGAAATGTATTTTAAAAATATTATAATAAAGCTTTTTAAAATATTAATAAAGCTCTTAATATATATTTTAATATAACTTCAATAAAAATAAGTCTTTAGATCTTTTTCTCTGTAAAAATATGGGAGCTGTCTTTTAAAATCCATTTTTAGATTTTACCTGTATTATTTTTTAAGTATATTTTTATATCTAGCTTAATATATTCTATTAAGAAGATACTGAAAATTATTCATCAGACGGAAGCGCAAGTGCAACAATCCAAAGGTAAGTTTTCCTTTGTTAAAAATAAGATAAAAATTTGACAGAAAATTAATTTATACTTTCAAAATACTAGTCTTTCAGACATTTTAACAGGTTTTATATCGTTAGTTGGAAAATTATGATATAAAATTGTTGATCTTTCTATTTCGTAATCAAAGTTACCTTAGTCTCATTAGATTACATACATACCATATAATTCAAAGCTATCTTTTTGCGAATTAATGAATATTTATGAATTACAAATATGTCAAAAAAGATAAGATTAATTCCTCCAAATGGCGTCAATTATGTATGAAAATATTTGTTATGACACATGAGATAGCGACTAGTATATATAATTTGATCAACAATGATAGGAAGTATTCATTCCAGTTACACTGACTGTTCTCTAAATTTTACACAAAGTAGTTTCTTCTATTTAGAAAACAATGGCGATCATCATTGGTACTTTGCTCTTAATTTTGGCAGTTTTCCTTAATTCTTTTGGTAAGTATATAATAATTTATTTTATTTTCGAAATTCATCCAATATGAAATCCTTTTTCCGCCTGCGTCGTCTATCATCTAAGAAGACTTAGAAGAATTATTGAAACAAAAATATTATACTTCAAAAATATTTTTCGCGATTACCTCAGTAGTGTATTCTCATAAGTGAAACTTCTTAGCTGTGATAAAGCAAATTATGATAAATATAAAAATGTTTAAATATCGAAAAATCATCCCGGGTTGATTAAACATAGTTTCCAGATTTGTCAATCTATGCGTAGATAGATGGATTTATAATTATTATATAATAATAAATGAATAATAATAAATAATGAATAATTATTAATAATAATGAATAATCTATGTATCTCTGAAAAATTATCATTTTTTTTAATAACATCCTATTTAAAAAATGCGGTGCAATGATATGTCTCGAAAATCTCGCAAATCATTGTTGTCGAAACCTGACTGGCTTAGGTTATGTTGGTGTATATCACTTAAAATTATTAATTTTTAAACCAAAATCATAACATTTAAATTGCAATCATTGTTGTATAGAATATAATAAAAATTACAAGCTTAAACAATTTCGGATTGTGTTAGTGTTTTGAGTCAGAAATAATTTTTATAGAAAAATCATTATATTTCACAGCAGATCAATAATTTTCTAACGATTTTATGTAAAGTTGGCCCTATATATCGAAAATTTGTATTTTCAAATAAAAATCATTATAACTTAATCAAGATTTAGAATCTTCTAATTATTTCGGATTATGTTAGTGTTTTGCGTGAGAAAATGGTATTTTCAATAAAAAACATTATATTTCGAAGAAGATTCACAATACTGAATAATTTTCTGTTATGTTATATTAGTAGAAAACTTGAGCTATAAGGCGACCTGTCATTGGTAGAAACGTGTGGCCTAAAAAAGAAAATCGCGCCTATTAGGGGGCGTGGCCCAATTACAAAATGGTGGTAATTAGGATGTTTAGCCTAATTACAAAATAATGGTTCTCAGGGGGTGTGGCCTAATTACAAAATGATGGTAATTATGGAGTGTGTCCTACCTAATTAATCGAATGGATGATTCTCAGCTGGAAAAAGGGAGGCCGCCCCACCCTGTCCCTGTTAGTCTGGGAGTAGAGGACAATTTTGAAAAAGAGACAACTAATTGCAACGCAAATTGATTATCTTAAACTTATTTTCTATTTAGGCTGGGGAAAGGTGTGAAAATAACAACAAATCTACAACTTAGTTTATGCTTTCAGAGAAAATTAATTGACAATCGATTCAATTAAAAGATTTTTACATGCTTTCACGTTTTTCGATAATCGTTGAATCCTCATCAACCTTTTATCGACACACACAATACAATTTTTTAGTCCTTCGAAATTAGACTTCTGAAGAAATATTTCAGGAGTATATAGCTTATTCTTCTTGGCCTCAAGTTCACTCTGCTGCGTGTCATTGTTAGTCTCGTCGTTGTACTTCTTGCCGTCCCTTAGAAGTAACGCCTTGCGGCCGTGAGCGGTCGTAAACACGAGCGTGTATTGGCCCAATTCAATGGTTGGAGTTTTGCTCAAGCTGCAGAGTCGAAGGTGATACCTTTGCCTGAATTGTTCATAATATTTATGACTTGTTGAAATTTCCCATGTGATTGAATCTCTAGTCCAATTAGAATCTGCTTGCACAATGTATGATTAAGTTCGTAAACAGTAGGCAGAATCATTTGTTGCGTGGTTCTCTTCGTCAAGTTTGTAGACATCATAACCAAGGGTTTAAGAGCAGCTTTAGTTAGTACTTGTTTAAGGGGCGATGACTTGGGTTTGATTCTTATTGTGTTCGGTGTCTAAGGAACGGTTCAATTAGTGAGTTTCAGACAAAACTTCGATAGTTTGAGTTGCCGCGGACTTCGAAAAATCAAAGACCAGCGAAGATTCTATCTCTTTTGAATCAGTGTTAACTTGTGACATAGTAGCTCGTTTAGATATAAAAACTCGACTGATTCAACGTGCTGCCATGCGTCGGTTTACGTATGTAAAATGTATGAGGAATGGGGGAGTGCAATGCTTGTTGGGGGAGAGCCATGTGTTGTGAGGATGGGAATAACAGTTATGACACGCCTGTGATTAAAACTGGTTTCTTTTTAACAGGTAAACAAAAGATCGAAGTATGCGTTTCCTAGAAATTATACGAGAAAAGAAACGTGTAATGGAAGTGTATTTGGTATAGACCGGGTTTTCAGGTGTAAAGCATCTCTGGTGTAGCAGAATGAGTGGCGGTATCTGCTTGCTATCCGCTAAATTTAAAAACAGTCTACTATTATCTGCATGTTTATCTGATAAATAAGTCTGTAATTAATCTCCAATACTGTTCTTGTACGAGAAAAAAATTTAAAAAATGAAAATAATTTTTTTGTGTCTATTGGTTCATGTGTATAGGGTGTAGATATACTGATCTTCCCCTTGGAAGAAAAAACTATTGGCATGTGTGCGTGATAGGGAAGGGTTCGAACAATGTTTAAACCGATTTAATGGGGCTTATTTGGTATAAACCGTGGTTTCAGGTATAAAAAATTTCAGAAGAAATTTAAAAATAATTTTTTAAACAAATTTTGCAAGCAATTTAAACAAAAAATCTGTTGTTTGTACCTAATATGTTTCTTTAATGTAAAAAATTCTTCAATTTCTAGAATCTTTTTTCAAACTGGCTACCATTACTAAATTTTGCGTAATAATAGCACTAGCGCTATACTAGACGTTATTTTTACAGAGAATTCCGACATTAAACAAATCAAAAAAAAAAAAAAAAAATTTGAAAGGAAGGCTTTATTACCACAAAAGCTAAGTTTTTCCATCCGAATAGTGTCCACAACAAATTTCTATATAATGTAATTTATAAAAAACCCGTTTCAAAACAAAGTACCAAAAAATAAGACAAACTTTAATGAAATTTTAAGGAGAAATTCGAAAATAATTTTCTAAAGAAATTTTGCAAGCAATTTAAAACAAGATTTTTTGGGTTTTTACCTAATATTCTGTTTTGATGTAAAAAGTTCTTACGTTTAAAATATTTTTTGAACTGTCTACCAATAGGGAATTTTTCGTGATACTAGCCCTTGCGCTACACTTGACCGGTTAGTTTTACGGAAAATTCCGACATTAGTCAAAGCAAAAGAAAAAAATTTTAAGGGAAGGCTTTTCCACAAAATCTAATTTTTTTCATCCGAATAATGTTCAGAACAAATTTCTAACCAAATTTTTGCCAAAATTTAAATATCATTTATCGAAAACCCGTTTCCAAACACAGTTAAAAAAATGAAACAAACTTCAATGAAATTTTTAGAAGAAATTTGAAGATAATTTTTTAAACAAATTTTGAAAGCAATTGAAAAAAATTCGGGGTTTCCATGATATATTTTTCTTTTATTAAATTAAAATTTTTTTATATTTCTAAAATCTTTTTTTGAACTGTCTACCGTTTAAAATTTTTCCGTAATACTAGCCCTAGCAATATACTTGGAAGGTTAGTTTTACAGCAAATTTCGACATTTATTAAACAAAACAAAAGAAAAATTAAGGAAAGGCTTCACCACAAAAGCTTATTTTATGGAAAACCCTTCTCCAAACAAACTTTAAAAATATATGGAAAATTCGTTCGGTGTAGTAGGGTAACACAAACACGATTTTCACGCGACAGCATCGCCATTTTTCGTGCATCGGCGGCCTTAAAATATGGTACAATCATTCTCTCTTATATCTAGGAACACTGCTGCCCCAAACGAGAGAACGTAAACGTGCTACAGTAGTCAATTCGACTTCTAAATTTCTATGCTCGGATTAAAAGAGATTAGAATCGAAAGTTTCAGCGAAATTGGAGTTTTCCTATTATATCTGTAGTTACATATAAGTACATTTACATGAGGCCTTGCACGTGTATCAACCGCGTCCCCAGAAAAGAAAGCCAACGTCTTATTGAGTTCTGGGCCTGTTGTTGTCCCAAAAGTTTGTCGCGTCATTCGCCCCTCTATCGGATCGCAGCGTTCTCAAAGTAAGAGAGTAGAGGTCATAAACATAGGGCACAATTTTCAATGAATTTATCTAAAACTGTCTAGAAATCTTTCAACTATAAATACCAACTTTCTGATTAAAAGTTTATTTCAAATCTAAGGTTCCCTCGAAATTTGTTTGTTGGCGAAACTATAGAAATGTGCCTAACGACAGGCCCTAATTTGCAATACAACATCAATCAACAAAACGTCATTCTCAACTTATTCATTGCTTTTCAGACACACCAAAGGTACTCTCTGTATGTGTACGAAATTTCAAACAGTTTTAATAATATTAAACCAAGTTATGACGATTTATGTTGCAATGACTTATTGATTTTCGGAATATCAAGGGCGCGAGTTCTTATGCTCCCAAGCTACTATTTGATCGCCGTGTCAAGGGCTGATTGGTACCCCTCAGTAGAGGCGGACAGGCCGGGGTCTCAAAGGAGGTGCTTTAACGGGGACTTCGAAACACCAGGTCGAATCCCATAGTATGTAGACCCTCCATCTGCAAGCGGGGCTCTGCAGAGGGTGTTTCTAATTTCCCTAGCTTCTCGCGCGACAATTAAATGAAACACGATAAACAAAACAAAAAAAATGAGGGGCTCATTGCGGGACCTTCTTCTAACCCACCGCCAGTGGTAGAAGGATCCTTAGGGTGCAGTTCACCAAGAGCGGTGCGAAATTCTGGAGCCCTTGCGGCTCTGGATTAGCGACCCAATCTAGTGGCATGATGCAGATTAATCTGCACCACAGCAAAGGCGCCTTGGTTATATAGAGAAACGATTAGTAGCTTGTCAGGATGTGGCTCCATATATAAGGGGTCACGAGAAAAAACGCCAAGGGCATACATAGCCGTCAAGGGGATGGATGATATCTTGGTGCCTAAACTCTGCTCGAGAGATTTCACCGTTATTAAAGTGAGACTCAGGGGTAGTAGCTGAGAAAGGATAGAGGTGCTTATTGCCTCGGCTTATTTCCCTGGCGATGCCGAGGTGCCCCCGCCTCCCAGAGAAGTGAAGGCTCTATTCGGCACTGTCAAGAGAACAAAATTCCTCATCTTTTCGGCTGTCATGCAAACTGTCACCACACGGTGTGGAGAAGCATACACATCAATGATAGAGGGAGAATTTTTAATTGAATACATAGCAGGCACAGAGCTAGAGATTCTGAATCGGGGTGATACTCCCACATTCCAGGCTAAAAGC
The DNA here is from genome assembly GCA_011634705.1 of Andricus grossulariae. NCBI lineage: Eukaryota > Metazoa > Arthropoda > Insecta > Hymenoptera > Cynipidae > Andricus > Andricus grossulariae. The sequence continues at coordinate 6,384 of JAABKJ010000495.1, read as the reverse complement.
AGGAGTAAGGTTCTCGATTTGACTCTATGCTCGGGTATACTGAGGAGCAGGTTAGTGGCCTGGAGAGTCTCCGATGAGGTGTCTCTCTCGGATCACAAATATATCGCGTTTTGATTAACCCTGGGAAAAACGGTTTTCAAGATCAGCAACCACAGAAATACACATTGGGACTCATATAAAGAGGTACTCAAAGGGAGGCTTGCAGAATTTCAAACAAGCTATGGTACCATTGACGAGTTTGAGCACGCCGCGGATCTTCTGCGAAGGGCTCTGTCTACATCATATGAGAACAATTACCCTACAAGCAAATCAAGTCTAGGAAGCTCATGAGGCACGATAATGGTGAGTTTGCCGAAGACGAAGAGGCAACGCTGAATCACCTGATTAAAGTTCACTTCCCGGGTTTTCAACGAATCTGAACCTACCAAGAGGAGGAAGGCTGGGGCCAAGAGGAAGAGATGGCTGACTGGAATTTCGCCGCTAAGGTCGCTGATTACAAAAAGGTGGAATGGGCCGTAGGGACCTTCTGTCCTTTTAAATCACCCGGAGCGGATGGCATTTATCCAGCACTTTTATAAACAGGCGTGGATTTAGTTGTCCTTTCTCTGACGAAATTATTTAGGGCAAGTATAGTCCTTAAACAAGTGCCATTGGCATGGAAGGATGACAGAGTGGCCTCATACTCAAACCTGGGAGGAAGGGTTACACTGCTGCAAAAGATTTCCGACCAATCAGCCTAACTTCTTTTATCCTGAAGACGTTAGAGAAGTTGGTCGAGAGATGCATCAGGGGTGAGGTGCTCTTGGCCTCCCCCCTGCATAGAGGGCAGCATGCTTTTCAGGCAGGCTGCTCGGTGGAAACTGCACTTCATGCTGTTGTGGCCAAATTGGAGCAGCAGTTGGTACAAAAGGGGTATACTGTGGGCACCTTCTTGGATATAGAGGGTGCTTTCAGCAATACTCCTCGAGAAGTCATTTGTCGAGAGGATTTGAGATGTGGCGTGCCGGACCAGCTTGTATGCTGGACAGGAAGCGTGCTACGTCGGAGAAGACTCAAAACCAGATGGGGTGAGGCCCTAGTAAGGGAAATAGCTCCACAGGGATGCCCACAGGGGGGTATCCTGTCGCCCCTCCTGTGTTGCATTGTTGTGGACGGCCTCTTTCGAAGGCTAAATAAAGAGGGGTATTATACTCAGGGATATGCGGATGACTTTGTAATCCTAGTTAGGGGGCTCATCTGGAAACGCTGATGGGTTTTATGAGGTCGGCGCTGCGCATCGAGGAGTTCTGAGGCGATATCTGAGGGCTCTCGGTCAATCCGGAAAAGACCTACCTGGTCATTTTCATGAAAAATTGCAAAGTTTCAAAAGTCGACGCTCCTGTGGGTTCTAGGGCCTAAAATGCTTGCATGGCTCTACTTCACTGTCCTAAAGCCCAGGCTCCTGCATGCGGCCGTGGTCTGGGAGCCACGGGTGGAACTTAAAACAATGCAGGACAGGCTGCGAAGATAACAAACGCTGGAACTTAGTGGTTTGACTGGAGCAATGAGGACTACGCCCACAGGGGCGATAGGATTCATGCTCTGCTGAGAACCCCTACATGCTGCGATAATCGCTAGAGCGGCACACGCGCTGGGCCGCCTGGCAAGAGAAAATAGATGGACTCGGGGTATAGACACAGTAGGCTCCCGAGTGATATCAGGGCACTGCCGATTCTACAGATAAGGCAAGATAAAATAACAAAATGCTTGAACTTTGCCAAAGCTTTCCGCGTCTGCATCCCAAGCAGGGATCTACGGAATGCAAATGGTAACCCTCTTGTTCAACGGGAAATCTGGTATACAGATGGCTCCAGGGGTGTGGGAGGGTCAGGAGCAGGAATTTATGACAGCAAGAGAGGAAAAGGGATAGGGATCCCATTTGGTCGACATACTACTGTCTTTCAGGCGGAGGTCTTGGCCGTCCTTCGCTGTGCTGAAACACTCATTGAAGAAAACGCTGCTGGCAGACAGATTACGATCTATTCAGACAGCTTAGCGATACTTAATATAATAGGGAAACAAGGCGTAACATCAAAACTGTTTTGGGAATGCAAAAAGGCATTAAACCAACTTACAGAAAGAAAGAATGTGGCCCTCATATGGGTCCCTGGTCACACAGGGATTAAGGGTAACGAAAAGGCGGACTAGTTAGCAAAATGCGGCACAGCAAGTGAAAACATAGGAGCAGAACCGGTACTGGGAATAGCGTCTTGCTGAGTCAATATGACCATCAAAAGATGGATCCGAACAAAACACCAGAAATACTGGGGATAAATCCAGGGTTGCCCTCAGGCGAAATCCATCCTTGGTTATACCTATAGGATGGCAGAGCCAGGGAAATCCTGGGCTTACCCAAGAAAGACAGTGGTACGGATCATAATTGGGCAAAACCACTTGACCTATCATATGCACAAAATGGGGTATAACCCCACGACAGAGTGCAAGAGATTCGACAGGGATGACGAAACATCCCTGCATGTATTATGCCAGTGCCCGGCATTAGCTAAACTCAGGAAACAGACCCTCGGGGCCCATTTTATGGGACAAGAGGAATTTACAACACGATCAGTTTTCGACATACTAGGCTTCGTCAAGAGGTCTGGGGTCGACTGCTGAAGGGGTGTGCGAGTTATTGAGACTCAGGCCCGAATTGCTAAGGTGGGATTTCGGAAAGCAGGATAGAGCTGCTTTCCGATTCTGAATTATTTGTTTCAACTATTTTTCCTGGGTTAATTTGCTATCCCATCGCGGCCCTGCTGAGCCTGAATAAACATAAAAAAGTTACTATAAGTTACCATACATATTGTGACGTGGTATTCTATACGACGCCCAATTTAATTGAATGTTCACGCCAAATCAACTTAAAGTTAACTTTAAAATCACCAATAAATCATACCTGGTCGAGCTCAGACTCCATTTATAAATTTTCATTTGACAGGAACCTCGAGAAGGATGGCCTGTTGTCATAAACAAACCTCTCGAGGCCTAGAAATTGTAACGCTGCTGCTCCGAACCGTCACCAGACTGGGGGGTTATTATTTATTTTATATTACACTACTAAATCCGTCGAACTTTCTGTTTTAATTTGTTTATCAGGCACTCTCAGGGCCCGCTTTGCCGGCTGTCACCTGTCACCACCCACAACAACAAACAACACGACCAGGTGGTAGTGACTTGACTCAACACCACTCACACTACCCTTCAATCACGACTAGGCAGTCGTGACCCACTAATACACACTTCACGAACAAAAAACTCTCGCCTTCTCTCTCTCACATACACTGGGTGGAAGGAGGACACTCAATTAAAAATGTCATATCGCGGGAGCGATGCCACGCACTCTTGTCAGGTGGAAAAGTCAACACGATAGCAGCCGATATTCAAGCGGGCACCATATAGACTAAAGTGTACGTTGTGAGTGTTTGCGTCGCGCCTGCAGCGCAACGTAGGGAAGTAGCTCGCCATAGACTACAAAACTATGCCATAGAATGAACTAGGGAAAATGGCTGCAAGGTACCGTTTCGTGTACACGGACCTTGGTGTTACGCGCCAAAAACTATAGACCGCGTCGCTCTCGTTCATTCTGTGTTCGACCATCTTACTAGTCACTAAGCTTGTGCTCCATCGTGCTGGAAGGATTGTTGAAGGTGGTAATTGTCCTCGGGAAGCCACTAAGGATTTTGAGACCAAAACTGAACAGCCTTGATTGGGCGTGGATTATTAAATCTGGAATTGGCACCTAGCCAGACTTTTGCTTGGGCGTAAAGCCTATTGTAATGACAACCATCGAAAGACTGAAAGGTATGTTCCTCCATTCGCCTTCGTAAAATTACAGATTGTGCGTGGTTGAGATTCAGTGTGGTGGGGACGATGTATAAACGGGTTATTTGAATTGGCCTTTGGCACTTATGCAGTATGGGGTGGTTAGTGTTGAATAAAACTGTTTATCGCGTCTGTTCATGTTCATGTTTCATGTCAGACATGGACCACCATGTTGGAAGGTCGTTGAGACTAAAACCAAATGATTATTGTATAGTGCTCAAGAGTGATTCGCAGAGGGTATTCAGTCAAATAACTGACTCAGGGCATCACATTAAAAGCTTCGATTCTGTGCGGTAGGAAGCATTAGGCATTCGATCATCCAAGATGGCGGTAACCTCAAACTACCTTTCGTGTCAGGGATGGACCACTATGCTGGAAGGTCGTTAGTGGGCAAATCCAATATGGGATTTAGTCGTGTAAATAATAATTTCAGTTCGTGTAGTAGTAAGCGTTAATTATTGTCGATCATCCAAGATGGCGGCGACCTTAACTGACTTTTCATGTCAGTAATGGACCGCCATGCTGGAGGGTCGTTGGCTGAACATTCAAACCATTAGTTCACTGGTACTCTAATCATTGAGATGGGAAATTCAGATATATAATTACCCTGGTCAGATTCAGTCTGTCAGTAGGACCTAGAATAAGAGGATTCATACATTGTCCAGTGAAGATGATTTTTAATTTTAAGGGATTTCTTAAATAGGATGTGTGAGGCTGTATTGGCCGTACGAAATAAAGAGATATTTTGTTACCCGTATTGGATGTATTGGTTATGATTTTCTTTAAACTGTCATTTGTTGATCCTTCTTTAGATTCTTCCTAACCCTACCCCTCTCTGTGTTGAGCTAGTGGGGAAGTGAGATAAGATAAAGTGATTCGAAGCTAGTTCCTCAGGTAGGAACTTATCAATCCTATAATGGGTAATATTTTGAACAATTTAATTCAGGACCTTTTTGTTCGTTTGGGGTTTTAACGGGGGAAACGATCTGGTGCCCTTCAGGCATAATAAACAATCAACTAATTGGAATTAATTGGCCAATAAACCAATAGGTCAGCGTATTGGAAATCAAGCGGCCAATAAACCATTGAGCCAATATGGTGGAATCTCTTTTATAAAAATTAAATTAAAAATTGGAAATTGAATTAAAGGCCGACTCAGTATTGGCTTGGACATGGCCAATGGGAAATTAAATAAAAGTAGAGATTTGAAGATTGGCCCAGGTCTAAGCCAATAATCTTTATAATATAAAATAAGAAAAAGTAAAGGTTATAATACATACATAATCATATACATACGTACATGTATATTCTACTTAAAGCATAATTCTTGAAATATAAATGCATAAGTGGACTTTTTAGATGAATTATTTTAGTAGACAAAGAGCAAAAAGCATTCTGAGATAAAGGTCAGCTTTTCCAGTTTCAAATTTTGAATTTTCAGCGAAATTGAGAGAATAAAGTGTTTTAACGTAGTTTAATTTGTGGCATATAAAGATTATAATCCCCCCCTCCACCTCCGTCACGAAAGATGGTTGAATTTCAAAAGTTCATAATTATTAATAATAATAATAGTAGTGACTTATCTTGATATTTCCCTGGGATTCCGCCTTTGTCTTCAAAGTTGATTTTCAATTTTTTATTGTGAAACATAAGATTTGGAATATACATATGCATATATACATAATATGGGGCATCATTTCTTAAGTGTACTCACCTCCAAAATGAAAGTTGTTTGATGGGGCTAAAAATTGGCCCAATTGTAGTCCTATTAGATAGTACTTCTCACATCAAAAATCAATTCATTTCGATAATTATTTATCAAAGTATAGGGGGTACAATTTTTGGATTTTTTAAGCAAAGCCTTACTTTCAATCATTTGTAACTTTTTCCCTATTGCCTTAAACAAAATTTCACTGTAAATGTTTTTGATAGATTTTTTCACAAGCTTCCTGGTGGTTATAACGTTTTTCGACAGAAGCCAAAATTTAACACCAATTTTTCAAAATGAAGAATAAATTTGACTTCTTTTCAAATTTCGACACTTTTTTTCTCTTCAGGATAGTTTTAAAAGAAAGCTGAGATTTTTTCCCATAAGACCACTAATTTTCAGAGTAGTTAATTCATATATCTCCGAGCAATAGAACGATACGTAAGCAAGATGCCATGATAGGGCGGGTGGCGCGCGATCTCCCTTAGTGCGCTCACACCGAGGATCTTTATGCAACGCTTTAGTGCCAGGGTTTTAAGTTGAGTAATATTATATGCTGCGAGAATAACTGCGCTCTGCATTTTCATGGTAAATTAACATGTTCTGCTTTACCGTATGTGTAAAATTAATTGGGAATATGCTTTGAAAATTAGAAGTAGGAATATGCAACTTTTGAATTTACCCGTGCATTTGTCACTTCCTATTTCTGCCACTAGATGGCTGTCTGCCACTAGATGGTTGTGATTCTCACAAGAGAAGATAATTTTTAACAGCATAAGAAACTGGAATATAATATTCGTAGTTTACTCCCAGAT